>JAJPUD010017014.1:0-19602 GCA_023553655.1 Myrmecobius fasciatus
CAAATTAATCTGAAGCAAAATGAAGGCTATGTGTGTGTGTGTGTGTGTGTGGGGTTGATGGAGAGGAGAACTGAATTTAAAATCAAAGATAGGGAATGATTTTTCCCCTTAATCTAATTAGTGCACATTGTTAAGAAAACTATTACAGGAGTACTGTTTCTTGAGTTTCACCTCATAACTCACATTTCATGACATGAATGTCTGCTTCTCAGGGAGATGGTTTTCTCTACATGGTTTTAATGTAGACTTAATTTATAGACAGATCACACAAAGATCTTTATTGTTTGCCTTAGTTTTAAAATGATTGTATCTTCATAAGAAAAAGAGTAAAAGAGGGAGAAGGAGAGAGTCTGGGAGATATATGTATATATATATGTACATATATATACATATATATATATATATATATAAACAGAGAGAGAAACAGAGACAGAGACACAGAAACAATACAGAGACAGAGAGACAGAGAGAAATAAAGAGAGACAGAGATAGAGATAGGAATATAAACAGACAGAGAGGAATAGGGACAGAGACAGAGAGAAACAGATAGAGAGGCAGAGAGAGAGAGAGAATGACAGAGAGTCACACATAGAGAAACAGAGAGAGAGACAGAGGAGGTCAGAGAAATAGTGAAAAAGACATTGACATAGGCTTTATCCAAATTCTAGACAAGTCTCTAACAATAGTTCATTTAAATAACTAGCCTATAGATCCATCAAACTGAGCTGAGACATGCCTCAACAACCACTAGTAGTTTCAAAACCTAGCCCTCAGATAAAAAATGCTGGATAAAGAAGGGTATATAGTTAGGTCAAGCCTAGCAACTCTTCCTGGAAACAAGGCTGCTAAGGAATAGAGTTGCATAGAGTAGGGTGACACAGAAGAACTGACTTGTGTCTCTGTTGTTACTCAGAAGCATATGGTTTCCGCCCACAGGAAAAAAGAAATCTGCTTTTCTAGTTCTTGTCACACTCATACATGCATGAAGTGGAAAGAAAGACTTTACTATCAAATACATCTCCAGGGCTGGCAGCTGCTAATAACATTCTCTTTGCATTTATCCTTCCTTATAGAAGTTTAGAATGTTTTGCAAATGTTGAGCATGTTTTGCCTGGGGAGGAGAGAAAACTGTCCATTTGAAAGTAATTACCTATAATAGGGTGTACCATGTAGGGAGGTAGATGCTCCAAATAAAGGGCATGGTAATCCAAAGATGAGTTGTTTATAATATAAAGAGTGGTAAGCTATGATTATGATAGATCAATTAAGGTTCATTTTTATCACCTATTAAGTTTTAGGCACTGTGTCAAGCACTTGAAATTCAAAACCAAAAATGCGTAATATCTGCCCTCATGGAGTTTATATTTTTAAAAAATTTTAAAGCTTTTTATTTTAAATATATATGCATAATTTTCAACATTCACCCTTGCAAAACCTTTGCATTCAAATTTTTTTCTCTCTTCCTCCCCCCCCAACAGCTCCCCTAGATGACAAGTAATTTGATATACGTTAAACATGGGCAATTCTTCTACACGAATTTCCACAATTATCATGCTGCACAAGAAAAATCAGAATCAAAAAGGGGGAAAATGAAAGAAAACAAAATGCAAGAAAGTAACAATAAAAAGTAAAAATATTATGTTGTGATTCACACTCAGTATTCAGGATCCTCTCTCTGAGTGCAGCTGGTTCTCTCTATCATTAGACTATTGGAACTGGCCTGAATTGCCTTGCTATTGAAATGAGTCTGTCAGAATTGATCATCAATTAATATTGTTACTGTGTACAGTATTCTCTTGTTTCTATTCAGTTATCATAAGTGCATGTAAGTCTTTTCAGGCCTTTCAGAAATCATCCTACTGATCGTTTCTTTCAGAACAATAATATTCCATAACATTCACATACCATAACTTATTCAACCATTCTCCAACTGATGGGCATCCACTTAATTATGAAGTTTATATTTTACCTCAGTTTCCTCAAGTATAAAGTAAGATGGGTGATTAGGCTAAATGCACTATAAGGTTCTTCCCATATCCAGATTCATGTCCTATGCTTTCATTTATCTTCCAATTCCATCTTAAGAATGATGTCAAAAAGAGGAACCATGCCTTCTCATATTGTTTCTTCTATGGTGTGTCTTTGCTGGAAATGGAATATTGGGCAAAAAGTACTATACTGATAGAATATAGAATTATCTAGGATGGACATGGCAGTATCAGGGATAAGGTCTAGGTTAATACTATCCCTATTTTATAGATGGGGAACAGTGAGGCTGTCAATATGCAAAGAGAACTACAGATTTAGCAATTTTCTGGTTTATTGGATCAATGCAGACAGCCAAACTACACCTTTTTGTTTGTTTGTTATTTTTTTTAAACTCAGCAAGATCTCAAAATTTCTAAAGTAGAGAGCTGTGGCCAGGAAAATTACATTTTTTAGTTCTGAGTTTTGTATGAAATGCTTTAAGGGTTAGGAAGCTTATAGATGACTTGAATCTCTGAAGCATTCGGTCAACCTTGGTAAATTGCTTTCCACATTCTCTTTAGGTCATGTATTACTTTAATATTGATTTCTTCATCATCACTATCATGAGCTCCCAGTTACCTTTAGTGAATTCAAAATTAACAGAATGAAAAGATTCTATTCTATTGGAGGAGAGTTAATTATGATTCAAAGAGAATGTGTATATGGGTGTTAACATGTAATTATGTACTTTATATTAATTTGTAGTACCTTTAGTTACTGAAGAATTGGTTTTTATGTTAAAGTGAAAGTATGGTATTAATTTTCTCAATGCAGAGGCTAAGTGCATATTTTCTAGTCATTTCAGACAATGAGTCAAATAAGTGTTTATTAAGTGCTAAAAACAGGACCAAGATAGACAGCCAGTGTAGTAAGTGGAGAGAGAACTCATTTATAAGTACAGGAACAACTGAGTTCTAGGTTTGCCTCTGACACACACACTGGTCATGAGACTCTGGGAAACTGTCTTAATCCTTGCAACTTCTGACAGTTCATTAAGACTACAAATTACAGATCTGGTGACTATCTGCATTGATAGTGGGATCTCTGTATCCCATACCAATAAATTAACGACTAATTCAAAAACAAAGGAAGTCTACTAAACCAGTCCTTATTTTGTTAAGAGCAAAGCAGAATGTGTTAAAAGTAGAATATGAATAGTTATCTGGGGACTCTACATTAGTATTTGGGCAGAAACACCTAAAAAGAAGTAAATAATAAAAAATAATTAGTAAAATAAAAAAATAATAAAATAAGTGAACTATAAAAGAATAGAAGCGTTGATATTTGATTCATTTTGTATGGCATATCTGCTTGTTAAAACTAATCATATATTCAAATGAGTTAACCTATACAAAGTCCTTTGCAAACCTTAAAGTGCCACATAAATGTTATATATAATAATAATTACTCTTAATTTTTTTTAAAAGTATATTTGCTTAAAGAAGCCCATGTGTGGCAGTTGTGGTAGTTATCATATATCAAAAAAAGGATGCATTCCTTTAGGTGATACAGTAGATAGAGTGCTAGGTTTAGAGGCAGGAAGATCCAAGTTCAAATCTTGCCTCAAACTCTTTATTAACTTTGTGACCTTGTTCAGGTCATTTACTTTGTGCTTCAATTTTTCATATGCACTCTTGATTATATCCTGCTCCATTTTCTCAGCAAGTTTTTCCTTCAGGCATTACCACTTTCCCATTAACTTTCAGTTTCTTCCTATTTGCCAGCTGTTTCTCTGTTGCCTACAGTTTTACCCAAATCTTCTTATCCTTAAAACATCCTGTTCTCACCTTTCCCTGACTCTCATTGTAACTGTCATATCTCTCCTCCATTTCATGGCTAAACTCCTTAAAAATACCTACTATTGGTACCTCAATTTTGTTTTCTTTCGCTCTTTTAAAATTCTCTTTTATCTGGTTTCCAACTTGATTCTTCAAGGAAAACTGTTCCCTCCAGAGTTACCAATGATCTTTCTACTGCTAAATCTAATGGCTTTTTCTCAAGTCCCATCTTATTAAAAAAAAATCTCTTTGTAGCCTATGATAGTGGGAATAAACCTTTTCTCCTGCACTTTCTCTCCTCACAAGATTTTCCTGACCCTTTTCTTTTCTGGTTTTCCTCCTACATGTCTGATTGTTCCTTCCTAGGTTTTTTTTTTTTGGTGCATCTTGCTTCAGGTCATGCACATATGGGCTTGTCTGTGCTAGGACCCCTTCTCTTTTCCCTCTGTAATATAAACTTCTGGAGATCTCATCATTTCCATAGATTCAATGATCATCTCTATGCAAATGAATTCTTATACCCATTTATCCAGCTTGAACCTCTCTCCTGACCATGATCAATTCAACATCTTATTAGACATGTCAAACTGGATGTCTCAAAGATATCTTAAATTCAACATGCCCTAAGATGAACACATTATCTTTCTTCTCAAATTCTCCCTCTCTCAACTTCCCCCTCTCTCAACTTCCCCATTATTGTCCAAGGTATCACTATCTTCTCAGGTACCCAGGCTCACTACCTTGATTTCATCCTGGAATGCTCATTCACATTCACTCCTTATATTCAATCAATCACCGAGGCTTGTTATTTTTCTACCTTCTACATTTCTCTACCTTCATGACTTACCTTGGTAAGTCTTCTCCTTGGTATAAGCCTTCATTACCTTACATCTGGAAAAACGAAATAGTCTTTTGTTTGGTTTCCTTGCCTTAAAATCTATCCTCCACTCAATTACCAAAGTGATCTTCCTAAAGTATGGGTCTGATTATGTCACTCACTAACTCAAACTGCAGTGGTTATTTATTACTTCCAGTACCAAGTGTAAAATCTTCTGGCCTTTTATAATCTGGCCTCTTTGTATTTTTCCAGTTTTCCTACAATATTCAACAAAATTGGCTCTGATATTGACTGTTCATGGCTATCCTCTAAGCTTGAGATGTTCTCCCTCCTCCCTTACCTCTGCTTTCACGATGTCCTGGTTTCGTTTAAGACATATATCAAATGCAATCTTCTAGAGGAGGCTTATTTTGTCTCCCTTCCATCCCCACTCACTATTCTTGTGCCTTCCCTCTGATATTACCATCAATATACACTCTATATATCTTTTAAACACATATTTGTTTGCATATTGTCTTCTCCACTATTTTATGAACTTCTTGAGGACAGGGGATCATGCTTTGTCTTTGTCTACCAAGTGCTTAGAACAGTGCATGGCACATAGTAAGTGCTTAATCAATAAATACTTATTTACCTGCTGCCTGGCTGCTAGAATTATTGATCCTATGATCCCTAATAGACTGAAGCCTCAGATGATAGGATTCCTTATTCACAAGATTGTGTCCCTAATATCTGTTTATGGACCTGGAATCAGTGAATTTACTTCCTCCCTTTGCTGGTTAACGCTGAGGTACTTTGGACTTTATTTCTGACCCTTAGCTTTGTTTCTGACCTCTCCCTTAAGAGACTGTTTACCTTATCTTGTTGTCAACTCTATGTGAAGTACTAGGAGGCTTTTTATAAGTAATTCTAGCTTAATTCCTGCTGAACTTTAGTACTTAACCGGAAACTGCTGTGAGTGTGACAATTAAAGACAGCTTGTCAGTGATCCAAAAGACCAGAAGGAAATGGTAGCATTTCAAAAGCTTTTCACTATTTAGAATTTACTTGAAAATATAAACAGTGCTTTTAAGAAAACTAACTTTAGAATTAAAGAGAAACACCTTCATGATTGCATAGGGTTTTTTATGTGCACTAACCAACATTTGGTGACAAATAAATTGGGTCAAATGTGTTTTGACTGAATATAACAACAATTCAATAAACTTTATTAAATGCCTATTTTGTACAAGGGAGTTGTTAGGTTTTTTTTTTTTTAGTATGTAAAGAGCAAAGAATGAAACCAAACCAAAACAAAAAAATGCCAAATCCCTGGAGTCAGGAGGATCTTAGTTCAAATATGGCCTCAGACACTTAACACTGCTTAGTTGTCTGACCCTAGGCAAGTCACTTAACCCCAATTCCCTTAGGGAAAAACAAAGTTGACCACCAACAGGAGAATGGGCAGAAGCCCTTGTCTGACTTACCAGAAGATGTAGACTTTGAAAGAGAAAATATAAAGCTGACATATGGAGTACAATGCCCAATCAACAGCTCTGCAAACTGCTTCATGTCCTGGTGGTGTTTAAGCATTAGCCTTCTAGTAAAGTATAGTAGTAGTATGAGTTGAGTTACCAAATCATATTTTAAACTGTTCTGCCTTTGGGTGTAGTAAGGCTTATGGTTTTTAATTTTTTTCTCTTGTGTGTAAGAAATAAATACTTGTCTTACACCAGATTCCTGTTTGTACATTGAGAAAAGACCTTCAGCATGAACCAAAATTCAGGCTTTAAATGATTTCCCCTCTTGGACAAGAATCAGTGGAAGCATATGGAAAGGAGACTTCAATCTCTCCTGTCATGAGAGACCAGGCTTTTTCTAGGACTGAACATGTTTTGGACTACATCCAAGGACACACTTAGAGATAGGGAGTGGATACAGTTTTCAACCCCCTTAAACAAACTAGGGTTCTTTAGGTTAGCATATTTCTATAAGTAATATGTAAGATGATTATTTTCAAATTCAAAGACCATTGGGATTAGTGTGCTTATACCTTTTACTGACTGGTAGTATATTGCCTTAGCCCACTGTAGCTCCTATTCAAGAGTTGTTCTGGCATGAAAACTAAGTAAGTGACCAACATTTTTATGAGACACTTACCTAAATTTAGACTATTCTTGTAATAATCAACCAAATCAACAGGCATTTATTAACCCCTCACTCTGTGGAGAAAACTTTGCTAGATGCCCAAGACACAAAGATAAAAGTAAATAATCCAGACTCTCTAGAGTTTACTTTCTATTGAAGGAGATAATTTGTACAAATATATAAACACAATAAATATACTTACTGTATTATAGAGGTACATTATAGTTAAGGAGGGAAGCATAAGGGCTTGGAAGAAAGCATATTGACTCTGATATCAGAGAAATGAGGCTCAAATTCTTCTTCTGTTGCCTACCTGTATGACCTTGGAAAACATCATTTAATATACTGTAAGTTCTTGAAGTTCCTATCCATATTGGCTTTATTACCAGAAAGTTGGTTATTAGATATTAGATGTAATTTGCACTTGTAGCTAGAATATTCATACTTAAAAATTCACAGGTTTTTGAGGTATTAAAGGAAACACAATTTGTCTAGATTTATAATTGACAATAATTTGTATCCTTTCTAAATCCTATCTTTCTTTGAAAACTTAAAAAAATTAGATTCTAATGATATAGAATAGTATTGTTTTCATATGTTAATTTAAAAATAGAAATTAGAATACTGTGGTAGACTGGACCTGACTCAGTCTGGTCTCATGTTACAGGTAAAGACTGAAATGAAAGGAAGTACTTAGACTATATAATTGTTTTGCTAAGGATGTTTACTCAGAGATACTGTCAAAAGAAAGCTCAGAAAGCGTACAGCATTTCCTGCTTCCATGTTGGCCTAGATGAAGGATTCCTGATTCCTCAAGTGCTACATTTTGTCCTGTATCCAGCAAGAAGCAACATCAATAGTCCAAATCTTTGTTCCCTGGATTAAATAAAACTCAAGAATGAGATTAGAATCTTTTAAATCAGGTATTCTTAATTTGGTGTCCACAGACCAAAGGATTTATAGACATATCACATCGGGTTTGAGAAGTTGGGTGGGAAAAAAAATACATCTTGATTCTCACTAATCTCGAACTAAAATTTAGCTTCAGTTTTTAAAAAAGCACAGTATCCTGAGAAGTAGGCTGTAAACTTTACTAGATAGTGAAAGGGATCTATGACTCAAAGAAGAAATTAATTTAGCCGATATTTCCTAGGATAAGACCCTAGGAAAATCTATTCACGACTATGGGATGGAGACAAGAGAGATTGTTTCTACTGAAAATATAAACAAAACAAAACAAAAACCTTTGAATTGTGAAAAAAGGTTTTATTATGATGATGTGGTTTTTCTGTTTTTTATTTTTTAAATTACAAACTATGGAGAATTAGAACATTAGAGGTCAGCCTTTCATTTCAGAGATGAGGAAACTTAGGCACAGGGAAATTAAGACCTGAACAGTCACACAGATAATAAGCATTGTTAGAAAGTTGTATTCTTCACTTTAAAAAAATCTAAGAGTGCAGCTAGGGATATCCCATCTCCCTCCATACTGCTTCTCACTCACTCCTCAGATTGGCTTTTGAAAGTCTTCAAGAATCCTCCTTTCAGGTTATAGGAACATATTCGACTTCTAAATACTTCTGTCCTAAGGTAACCATTGAACAAATCATAGGCCACCTGGGTAAGGAGGCCTTGGGCACATATAGTCTTTCCTCCACTCATAAAAGGGATAATTGCCATTTACTCCATTTTTATTTCACCTTTGTAGTAGAAACAAGGAGCAAAAATTTGTAGCAGTAAAATCAATTAATTCATATCAGATGATGCACTGGATAGAGAACTATGCTAATTGTATGATCTTGGATAAATTATTAAACCTATATTTTCTCAGTTTCCTCAATTATTAAATTATAACTTTATTATTATGAAATTATTAATTGTAGCATATTTTGTTATTAAATATAAATAATAATAGCATCTATCTCCTAGACTTCTTGTGAAGATCAAATGAGATATTTATAAAGTACTTAGTACAGTGTCTGGCTCATAGTAGACACTTAATAAAAATCCTGTTTCTTTCCTTTGAGGACTAATTGTTTATCTTCAGAATAGGTGGACAATAGGCACCTCAACACACTACATAGGGATATACAAG
Source organism: Myrmecobius fasciatus (assembly GCA_023553655.1). Classification (NCBI taxonomy): domain Eukaryota; kingdom Metazoa; phylum Chordata; class Mammalia; order Dasyuromorphia; family Myrmecobiidae; genus Myrmecobius; species Myrmecobius fasciatus. The sequence continues at coordinate 8,867 of JAJPUD010017014.1, forward strand.
CAAGGACCCAAACGATGGCTCAATCAAAACGTCAGTTTGATTAAAGAACTCATCTTTTCAATCCTCTGAATATTCCTGAAAGCAAAACAATTTTAATTTAAACCAAAGAAATTTAGGAAGAAAGATCCACAATTATACGAACACACACATATGTGTGTATGTATGCATGTGTGTAAATGTGTACTTTATCCTAACGTCAAAGTCCAATATATATGATTTCTGGATTATTTATATTGTATTATCCATTTCATTACTGCCTTTTATTAAAGATACTCAAAGAAGATACCACTCAAAATATACTGCCATGCCAGTTGATATGTAGTTTCTTAAAAAATAGGAGAGGACAGGACTATATATTATTTTATGTGGATACACCATGCTTTAGTCAATCTTTGTGTGCTATGCTACAAGACCTGAAGTGGGACATTGAATTCCAACTTCACATATTCTCTATCACAGCAAAGAATTTGTCTTGCATCTTCAAGGGTGATTTTTAATTGGTTAGACATTAATAAAAAACTAGACAGGAGGAAGTTAAACATTTGAACCACAGAGATGTATAAATGTGTGGGATAAAATTTATCCTCCTGCAGTTTTTGTGAAGACACATGGGGGGAGAGAGAGAGGAAAAAAAAAGAGAGAGGGAGGAAGGAAGAAGGGAGGAAAGGAGAGGAATGGAGGGAAGAGAGGGAGGGAGACAGACACAGACACAGAGAAAAAAGATGGAGACAAAGAAACAGATACATAGAGACACAGAAAGAAATGGATACAGAGAAACAGATACAGAGAAAAAGAGACAGGGTGTAAGAGAGAGACACACACAGACAGAGACAGAGAGGGAGAAAAAGAGATACAGAGGAAAAGAAACAGAGATAGAGCAAGACAAATACACAAACTGAATATTGAAGAAAAATGAATTTATTTTGTATATAGAAAACATAGTGCCTTTGAAAGAGAAAAATCTATGAATCCTTATAATGAATGTGTATTTCCCATCGGTGAAATAAATCATACTATTTTGTAAACTACTACCAAGTACATTTCAATATTTTAAAATATGAAAACTAATGACTATTCATAGAAATCAAATGGAAATATTTGGGGCAAAAATCTATAAGAAGAAGATCTCACTTAACTTTGATAAATTGGATTTGGATGACTGAGTTATGTTCTTAGGCTTTTTGTTGCATTTATGAAATAATAGGTTTATGAATCTTCTTTTAGCTGACAGGGTCACGTAGTATGTGGATTTCCTTTCCTCTTTATTTCTACTAACTATATATAGTGAGTGAGGTTTCTTTGAATTATCCTGGTGGCTCTGATGGAGGGAGTTATATATGGCACCCTCTGGAACCATGAGTACCATATTATACTTAACTACAGAGCTTTAGGATTATGCTTTAATGAACCTTCAAGAGGTTCTCTCATAGGACAGTTAAATATACAGCAGGTTTAAGGTCATTTGTTCAAGAGGCCAAGTAGTTCATTCTGGTTGAGTCAGAGCATGTTTTTTTGGTTGTATTTTTCACACATATGTATTCTATAATAATAAAACATCATTACTAAATAAACATAAATAAAAGTGCCTCAGGCCTCCTCCATAGCCAGCAAAAACAAATAGCTCTCCCTAGAGAAAGAGGCTGGATTTTAGCAGTCATCCAAAGTTAGAATGTAACTTTTGTGTGGGAATCATAATTTTTGTGAGAGAATCCCTATATTCATAATTCCAACATGGAAAGAAATTTGAGTAATTATTAATTGTGTTGGAATCGTTAAGGAGTTATTAATTGTTTTGATGTAGTACCTTTTAATTATGGCAACTATTTCTATCCAAGCCTAATTTTAGCTCACACCTGAAATCCAGTTGCAGTAAGCAAAATCAATTTTGCTGATGCTGCAGGATTTGTGTTTTGCAGCAATATTATAGTATTGATTTTGTTTAAAAGAGGGAGAGAAAAGAGTATCCTTGTAGTGAATTTTTATAGATAGAAAAGATGCAAATATTCTGTCTTCCTTCAGCACATAAACATCCTTCTTCCAGTCACCTTCCAGGCTTTGTGCTGTTATTTGGATCAACTCCATTTCTGTCACTTTTAAGTAATTGGTTGGATCTATTGGTTCATTTTATCTTGGGCCAGCTTGGATACTGTGATGCTTCCTGTCAGCTCCAGACTTCTTCTTAGGCATGTATATATACATACATACATATATTATATATACACACACATATATATATATATATATATATATATATATATATATATATATATTTGTCTCTGTAAAGGAGTATTCTTTTCAATTCTTTCTGTAAAAACAATCAAGGCATTAATATGGTGGCTTTTAAGTGGGGTGAGTTGTCACAAGTATATAACATCTGTGCCTGCCCCTGCTTTGCATTGTGTTCATTATTACCTATAGACTATATTTGGGTCTAAACATTTCACAGGTTTCTTCTTAATCTATAATTAATTGTCATTGAATGGAGCTCTGTCCATACTGAGTCTGAATTCCCTGGGGAAATTGGCAGGCAGTATATTTTGAGTGGCAACCTCTTCGAGCATCTTTAATTCTGATTAGAGCATCATTCCAACTGTTATACAAAGTACCCTCAGGCATTTGGATCACATTTTCTTTTAAAAAATGTTTTTTGACTTGTTTTTGACTTGCTTTGTTCAGTTTCTGGCAATTTTCAGATGAAGAATATGATTTTATGAAAGGAAGAAATGTTGGGTAGTTGTTAAACAAAAATCATGTTGAGAGCTAATAGTAGCTTAAAAACATTGTATGATAGAGTTGTTCTGACTGCTAAATTGTTATTCATTTTATGAAAAAGACTTACACATAGATTCTATTTATTTATTACTCTTTCTATAGCAATATGAGCATGGCTCATTCACTAGTTCTTGGCTCTCTCATTATATCATTAGCATGATCCACACCTTCATGGGAAACACAGATTATGTATAGAGAAAGGATTCTGATGCCCTGAAACTGACAAGTGGTTCCATGAATCTTCTCAGAGTGCTCTCTTACAGAGAAGTAGTGGGACCTTATGGACTAAATTTCTTTTCTTTTTTTTTCTATTTTTTTGTGGCTCAGTCTTGTTTAGTTCACTACTTTGCTTTATGAGCTATAAACATTTATGATCTATAAAACTCTCAGTTTCTTCACCTGTAAAATGGAGATGATGGATGACAATAACATTCAACTACCTGAAAGCAATTCACAGTTAAATGAATTTAGGAAATTTTGAAAATATAGCTTCTGGCAAGTACTATAGCTTTCTAGCCACAGAAACTAATATCTCAAAATGACATAAAGTCCCAATCTTGGGAGGTATATAGAGCTGGTATGTGTTAATATATGTAAAGCACTTTGAAAAATTTAAAGCTTTATACAAATGCTGGTTGTTATTATTGTTGTTGTTATTTTTATATATGGAAACTGAGGCTTGTATTACATGTATAGACTACAGAGCAGGTAAATAATATTACTGAAATTTGAACACATATATTAGAATTCACTAGCTATTTGTGCTTGACTGTTAAATTTAACAGTTTTATCAGTGACTTGCCTAAAAATACAAATAATATGCAGAGAACCACAAAGTGATAGCTAATCCAATGAATGACATAAAATTAAAATCCATAAACATCCCAATAGCCTAGAACATGGAACTGGATCTAGGAAGAAGTGTTTTCATAGGAATAATAATAGAATTTGGGTTTTTTAAAAATACTTTACAAGTATCAAATAAGGGGAGACATGGCTAGGCAGTTGTCAATAAAAATGATGTTTTTTAAAAGTCCATATGCTTTATCAATCAATCAATAATCAATCAAAAATATTAATTAAATACCTACTATGTATCAGGCACTGGGGATACATGTAGAAAGCATGAAATGATCATGGCATGATGGCAATAAGGATTAATCTCTGGCAGGTTACATCAGATTAGTAAGGTTTCACATATGGTCCTGGAAATACACTACACATTATTGTTTAGTTTTAAGCTATTATAACTCAAAATTGGACTGTGATTTTCGACTGTGACCACCTTGAATTCACCTGCTTTCTGAGGACCAGCCTAAATAAATACAGGGAAGGTCATTACCATTAGATTGACCAATAGGAGATAAATTCTCCTACTCTGGCAATCCATGAAATAATGAAAAAAAAGTATAACCATGAAAATAGTAAAGTAATTGAAAAAAAGGAAGAGGGCATTATGAATCACAAATTTTAGAGCAACTATATACAAACATTAACTGAGAAATATACGACAACTAACCAATAGCCTCCAAATATACATACTGCAAGAAGAATGGAATCATATTTTGACATTCTGAGTATAAGAAAATCAATGAGACAAAAAGAAGTTGCAACTAAATGGATGGATGATTGAATAGTTTTCTTTATAAATAAAATAAGTGAATTGTCTAAAGATAACAGGAAACATTTCATAAGATTCTTGTTTAACTCATAGCAGAATGCTCATGATAACCATTACCAAATAGAAAATTTCGAAGTAGATAATTGACATTCATGTGTCAATGTCTATCACCGAAGATATTCAAATGGAGAACATGCACACAAAATTCAGTAAGATCCACCAAATTTGTATACAGAAAGAGAGAGAGAACTATAAACAAACAGAAGATGCTAAATGAAGAGAGCACCAATCACAATTCTGATTGCTATTTTCTAACACTATTTCCAAAGGAAGTTTATCTGATGTCTATTAGATAATGAATGAAAAGCAAAGGAGTATGAAAACTTAAGGAAACCCTGATTTAGAATATAAAATGTTTTGTAAAACATTGCATAGGCTGATAACTGTAATAAAACTTCATAATCTATATATTATGCACATCTTCTTTAAGATATGACTCAGGCCTTCCTTCCGGGGGTGGAGCCATGGTGGCGGAGATCAGACAGGAGTCTCTGTAACCTCCTCTAACCTCCCCTCAAACCAACAACATATGAAGCCTCTAGACTGATTATGAAGCAAAAAAATCCACACTATCTAGAGAACAACACGATTCAAGAAGAAGATACTCTGGAAGAACCTCAAAACAGGTCTGTTTTAATTGGGCAGGGGGGTGGTCTGCTGAACCCAGACTGCAGAGCAGGGAGACCGGGGCAGGGAGCTGGAGCAGGGAGCTGGAACAGGAGTCGGGAACAGGAGTGGGAGCGTTGTGCTTTTCACACACCTGGGAGTCTTCTGCGGGCCTCTTGGACCAATCTGTCCTGATTGTGGGCAGGGGGTTTGGAGGGTCTGCCTTTTGAGGGGGATAGATTGTGAACCACTGAACCCCTGATGAGCATAGGACCTAGCTGCCATTACACAGCACCTTAAAGCAATCAATCAAACAACAGGACTGATCAGCACCAGAAATAATTCAATCAGCAGAACTACCCAGTTCCTGAAATAATTCAATCAGCAGAACTGCCCCAGGGCAAATTAAAGCAGCTGTCCCACCTTTGCCCTAAACAGACCTCACACCTTTAAAAAAAATGAATAAAAAACCAAAAAGAGCTCTCACCATAGACAAATTTATGGAGAGAAGGAATAACAGACCTCAAATCCTGAGCTCCCTAAAGGTAAAGCAACTCCAGAAAAAGCCCCAAAGAGAGACATAAACTGGTCTCCATGTCACAAGGCTTTCTTTGAAGATAGCATAAAAAATCTTAAAAGAGAGTTAGAAGAAACATGGGGAAACGAAGTGAGATCACTGCAAAATAAAATAGAAAAAATGGAAAAAGAATGCAATGAACAAAAAAATGTAATTGGTCAATTGCAAAAGGAACTAAAAACAGTAACTGAAGAAAATAAGACATTAAAAATGAAAAGATAGAGAAAAACATGAAATATCTCCTAGGAAAAACAACTGACCTGGAAAATAGATCTAGGAGAGACAATCTAAGGATTATAGGGCTTCCTGAAAGCCATGATGAAAAAAAGAACCTAGACACTATCTTCCAGGAAATCATAAAAGAAAACTGCCCTGAAATCATCTTTACATTTAAGGGTTCTGATAAAGGTCTCATCTCTAAAATATATAGAGAATTGTCTCATATTTATAAAAATTCAAGCCATTCTCCAATCAATAAATGGTCAAAGGATATGAACAGACAATTTTCAGAGGATAAAATTAAAACTATTTATAGTCATATGAAAAGGTGCTCCAAATCACTATTGATCAGAGAAATGCAAATCAAGACAACCCTGAGGTACCACTTCACACATGTCAGATTGGCTAAAATGACAGGAAAAGTTAATGATGAATGTTGGAGGGGATGTGGGAGGGCTGGAACACTGATGCATTGTTGGTGGAGCTGTGAACGGATACAGCCATTCTGGAGAACAATTTGGAGCTATGCTCAAAAAGTTTTCAATCTGTGCATACCCTTTGACCCAGCAGCATTTCTATTGGGCTTATATCCTAAAGAAATCATAAAGGAAGGAAAAGGCCCCACATGTGCAAGAATGTTTGTGGCAGCCCTTTTTGTAGTGGCTAGAAACTGGAAATTGAATAGATGCCCTTCAATTGGAGAATGGCTGAATAAATTATGGTATATGAATATTATGGAATATTATTGTTCTGTAAGAAATGACCAGCAAGATGATTTCAGAGAGGCCTGGAGAGACTTACATGAACTGATGCTGAGTGAAATGAGCAGAACCAGGAGATCATTATACATGGCAACAACAGTACTATATGACGATCAGTTCTGATGGACATGGCTCTCTTCAACAATGAAATGTTTCAAACCACCTCCAATTGTTCAGTGAAGAAAGCCATATACACCCAGAGAGAGGGATGTGAAATGTGGACCACAACATAACATTCTTATACTCCTTGATTGATGTTTGCTTACATTGTGTTTCCTTTATCTGATATATCGTTTATGTAGATAAGATTTTTCTTGCACAACAATGATAAGTTTGGAAATATGTATACATATATTCAATTTGCCAATATTTTAACATAATTAACATGTAGTGGATATCCTGCCATCTAGGGGAGGGGTGGGGAGTTGGGGGGAAAATTTGTAACAGAAAGCTATGTAAGGGTTAATGTTGAAGAATTACCCACACATATGTTATGCAAATAAAATAAAATAAAAAAAGAAAAGAAAAAGCTTTAATAAAAAAAAAAGAAAGAAAACTGCCCTGATATTTTAGACCCAGAAAGCAAAATACTCCTTAAAACAATCCACCAGTCACCTCCTGAAAGAAACCCAAAAATTAAGTGCCCGAGAAATATTGTGGCTAAATTCCAGAACTATCATACCAAGGAAAAGATATTACAAAAAGCCAGAAAGAAACAATTTAAATATCGGGGAACTACAATTAGGATCACACAGGACCTAGCAGCTTCTACTTTGAAGGATCGAAGGGCCTGGAATCAGATATTCCGAAGGGCAAAGGAACTTGGATTACAGCCAAGAATAAGTTGCCCAGCTAGAATGAGCATTATCTTCCAGGGAAGAAGATGGTCATTCAATGATATAGGAGAATTTCACCTATTTCTACTGAAAAGACCAGAACTGAACAAAAAATTTGATCTACAAACACAGAACACAAGAGAAACATAAAAAGGTAACAAGAAAAAAAAAAAAACTCTTGAGAACTATATGTTATAGATACTTATAGAATGAGGGTTGATTTTATGAATCTATTGTTACATTATGATTATGATATGATTACTGTGATTTTATGATTATTATGATATGATTACTGTGATTTTATGATTATGATATGTTTATTGTGATTTTATGATTATTATGATATGATAAACTGAAAAAGAAATTAGAGGTAGAAAAGGGATAACACTGGAAGAAGAGGAAAAGGAGGTAAAATAAGGTAAATTACATCACATGTAGAGGAAAAGAAAACCTATAATGATTGAGGGGAGAAAAGGGAGGGGAATGAGAATTGGGTGAATCTCCATCTCATCAGATTTGGCTCAGAGGGAATAATAGACGTACTTATAAGGAAACAGGAGGGAAAGGGGGGAAAAAGGGGTGGGTGGGGCTCTAAAGGGGAAGGATTGTTTGAGGGAAGTGGTTTTCAAAAGCAAAATAGTAGGGAGGAGGGAAAGGGGATAAGAAAGAGAAAAGCATAAGCTAGGGTAAATAAGATGGCAGTAAATACAGAATTAGTTATTTTAACTGTGAATGTGAATGGAATGAACTCTTCCTTAAAGCAGAAGCAGATAGCAGATTGGATTAAAAACCAGAATCCAAAAATATGTTGTACACAAGAAACACATCTAAAACATAGAGATACATACAGGGTGAAGGTAAAAGGCTGGAGCAGAATCTATTATGCTTCAGGTGAACAAAAAAAAGCAGGGGTAGCATCCTGATCTCAGACCAAGTAAAAGCAAAGATAGACTTCATTAAAAGAGACAAAGAAGGAAATTATATCTTCCTAAAGGGTACCATAGATGATGAAGCAATATCAATACTAAACATATATGCACCAAGTGGTATAGCATGGAAATTCCTAGAGGAAAAGTTCAGAGAGATGCAAGAAGAAATAGACAGCAAAACTATAATAGTGGGGGATCTCAACCTCCCTCTCTCAGAACTTGATAAATCAAACCACAAAATAAATAAGAAAGAAGTTAAGGAGGTAAACAAAATGTTAGAAAAGTTAGGTATGATAGATCTTTGGAGGAAATTAAATGGAGACAGAAAGGAGTTTACTTTTTTCTCAGCAGTCCATGGAACTTATACAAAAATTGACCATGTGCTAGGACACAAAAACCTCAAAATCAAATGCAGGAAGGCAGAAATAATAAATGCATTTTTTTCAGATCATGACAGAATAAAAATCACATGCAATATAAGGCCAGGAGAAAATAGACCAAAAAGCAATTAGAAACTAAATTATTTTATCCTAAAGAATGAATGGGTGATACAGCAAATTACAGACACAATTACTAATTTCATCCAAGAGAATGACAATAATGAGACAACATACCAAAATTTGTGGGATACAGCCAAAGCGGTAATAAGGGGAAATTTTATATCTCTAGATGCTTATTTGCATAAAATAGAAAAAAGAGAAAATCAATGAATTGGGCTTGCAACTAAAAAAGCTAGAGAAAGAACAAATTAAAAACCCCCAATCAAATACTAAACTTGAAATCCTAAAAATAAAAGGAGAGATTAGTAAAATTGAAAGTAAAAAAACTATTGAATTAATAAATAAAACTAAAAGTTGGTTTTATGAAAAAAAACCAACAAAATAGATAAACCTCTAGTTAATTTAATTAGAAAAAGGAAAGAGTAAAATCAAATTGTTAGTCTCAAAAATGAAAAGGGAGAACTTTCCACCAATGAAGAGGAAATTAGAGCAATAATCAGGAGTTACTTTGCCCAACTGTATGCCAATAAATTTGATAACCTAAGTGAAATGGAGGAATATCTACAAAAATATAGATTGCCCAGATTAACAGAAGAGGAAATAAATTACTTAAATAGTCCCATTTCAGAAAAAGAAATAGAACAAGTCATTAATCAACTCCCTAAGAAAAAATCCCCAGGACCAGATGGATTTACATGTGAATTCTACCAAACATTTAAAGAACAGTTAACTCCAATATTATATAAACTATTCGAAAAAATAGGGAATGAAGGACTCCTACCAAACTCCTTTTATGATACAGACATGGTACTGATACCTAAACCAGGTAAAACAAAAACAGAGAAAGAAAATTATAGACCAATCTCCTTAATGAATATTGATTCAAAAATCTTAAATAAAATATTAGCAAAGAGATTAAAGAAAATCATTCCCAGAATAATACACAATGACCAAGTAGGATTTATACCAGGAATGCAGGGATGGTTCAATATTAGGAAAACTATTAACATAATTGACTATATTAATAACCAAATTAACAAAAAACATATGATAATCTCAATAGATGCAGAAAAAGCATTTGATAAAATTCAACATCCATTCCTATTAAAAACATTAGAGAGTATAGGAATTAATGGACTTTTCCTTAAAATAGTCGGTAGCATCTATTTAAAACCATCAGCTAGCATCATATGTAATGGTGATAATCTGGAACCATTCCCAATAAGATCAGGGGTGAAACAAGGTTACCCACTATCACCATTACTGTTCAATATTGTATTAGAAATGCTAGCCTTGGCAATAAGACAAGAAAAAGAGATTAAAGGAATTAGAGTAGGTCATGAGGAAACCAAATTATCACTCTTTGCAGATCATATGATGGTCTACTTAGAGAACCCTAGAGAATCAACTAAAAAACTATTAGAATTAATTCACAACTTTAGCAAAGTTGCAGGATACAAAATAAATCCACATAAATCATCAGCATTTTTATACATCAACAACAAAATGCAACAGCAAGAGATACAAAGAGAAATTCCATTCAAAATAACTATAGATAGTATAAAATATTTGGGAATATATCTGCCAAGGGAAAGTCAGGATCTATATGAGCAAAACTACAAAACACTCTCCACACAAATAAAGTCAGATCTAAACAATTGGAAAAACATCAAGTGCTCTTGGATAGGTCGAGCGAATCTCATAAAGATGGCAATACTACCTAAACTAATCTACCTATTTAGTGCTATACCAATCAAACTCCCAAGAGATTATTTAACTGAACTAGAAAAAATAACAACAAAATTCATCTGGAAAAACAAAAGGTCAAGAATTTCAAGGGAATTAATGAAAAAAA
>JAJPUD010017015.1:0-32473 GCA_023553655.1 Myrmecobius fasciatus
ACAATGAAACATAGCCAAAATGACAAAGGGCAATGTGTGCAATTAAGCATAGCAAAGATGGCACCCTAATAGGGTAATGCATACAATTCTAGAACTCAAGGGCAAGATCTTGAGACAAGAAAGTATTGCTGACCCAGGCGCTTGTTCCTGTTCAGATCTGGAATGACCCTTGGGCCTCCTTCCATCACTGAGGTTCCATGGTTCTAGGTTGATCTGTGGCGTGTGGGATCTTTGGAATATGGACCCTCTGAGAACACTTTCTATAGTGCATAAAAATTCAAGGGCTTGCCAACCCCTGCAGGGAGAAGGTAAAAGGTTCTCCCAAGGTTACTCAGGTAGTTAAAGGCAGAGTCAGGACTCAAACCGACTCCAAAGCCGATACTCTTTCCAATGGGGACAATAGACGTATAAGATAAAGTGAACAGGTAGAAATGAGAAATCCAGACCAAGAGATGGGAGCCTATTTGCGGAGGGAAAGAACAGTTGGCGACGAGGAGCAATGGATGGATGGGAGATGGTCCCTGAGTTCGGTGGCCCCTAAAAAGAAAGGTTTTACTGGTGGCAGATTCCAGGCATCTGAATGCTTGAATGGGAGTCGGAACATCAAGTTTGGAGGGACAGTCAGAGGTCCAGAGTGGCTGGAACCGAGAGAGAGTAAGGATGGGGGAGGGTGGGAAGTCAAGTGAAACACCCCGAAGGAGGAAGCGTGTTCCAGGCATTGGAACAACCTGGCAAATTCCCAGAGGCAGACCCGTGCGGAGGAGATCAGGTAACAGGCAGCGGTCCAGTTTGGCTGGAATGTAGACTGTGGGAAGGGGAGTGATGGGAAAATTAGTCTGGAAAGTCAGGGCGGAGCCAGATTGAGGAGAGAATGAATCACAGAGAAGATGACTCTGGCAGCTGGAGATGGAGGAGATCAGCTGAGTTGTTGTTGTTTAGTTCTTTTTCAGTTGTGTGACTCATGTGGGGTTTTCTGGGCAGAGATACTGGACTGGTTGGTCATTTCCTTCTCATTTGACCAGATGGGGAAACTGAGGCAGACAGGGTAAAGTGACTCGTCCAGAGTCACCCAGCTAGTGAGTGTCTGAGGCCACATTTCAATTCAGGAAAATGAGTCTTGCTGATTCCAGGCTAGCCCTTTATTTAGGCCTTTTAGACCATGTACCCATCAAGGTTTGGATTAGACTTGGGTTAACAGCAGGAAGGAGAGAATGAAGTATAAGGAAAGAGCATTTGTGTGTGTGTGTATGTATGTATTTATGTATGCTTCCTCCTTGCCACCTGGCCTGGCACTGGGGGGGAGAACCAGAAGGGAGAATTGTAGCCCCCTCCCAATGGCTGCTCTTTTCAGAGACTGTTTTTGGCACCTGAGCCCAGCAGAGGGTAAGATCTTCAAGGACAGAGACTCTTCATTTTTCATTTTTTCTCCTGCACAGGGCCGGGCACATAGTAGCTGTTTAATCAGCATTGATCAAAACAATCAAAAATGAACACTGCAAAATTACAAAATATAAATTTGGCCCCAAAGAAGAGAGAAGATACCTATCCAACTCTTTTTTTTTTTTTTTTTTTTTGCTGAGGCAATTGGGGTTAAGTGACTTGCCCAAGGTCACACAGCTAGGGAATGTTAAGTGTCTGAGACCAGATTTGAACTCAGGTCCTCCTGACTTCAGGGCTGGTGCTCTATCCACTGCGCCCCCTAGCTGCCCCTCCAACTCTTTTTTACAGAGATGGGGATGGGGGTGTCCGTGGATTTGTCCACTACATATAATGTCAGATTGTTTGAAACGTACTAATGGGTTTTGATGAATTTTTGTCTTCCTCTTTTTCTTAAAAAAACAAAACTTCTTTGGTTGCACATGTTTAACACTATTGACTTATTTGACATTTAGGGGAAGTGGTAGGAGGGAAGGGAGAGAGAAAAAAAATTGGAACACAAGGTTTTGTCAGGGTGAATGTTGGAAAATTATCTATGAATATATTTTGAAAATTAAAAAAGCTTAAAAAATAAAATTTAAAAAAATTCTTTGTTATGTGGGAAGGAGGAAATCTATATAAATGTAAAAAAAAATCTATGTGATGTAAAAGCAAACCATGTCAATTAAGTCTATTTAAAAATAAATGCTTATTGAAGTTGAAATTGATTAAATCCGGTGGGCTTTCTAGCTCCATGCTCCAGCCTGGGGCTACTTGGGGGGGGTAGCATGGGAAGAGCAGGGAATATGGCGTTTGGTCCAATCTCCCCCTACCTTTGCCCTTTATTCCAATTTCTGTGCCTCATCCTTCTCAAAGGGCAAACTAACTTTTCCTTCCTAATCTAGCAGGGATTGACCAGGCAAATCTTTAATTTGTCTGACTGTGGTCCTTCAGAGAAGCTCCAGAGCATGTCCAGCTCTGTGGGAATTAGCCAGTTGTTTTTTTTTTTCTAAAATGAACTCTGTCACTCACATTTTGGGGGGGACCCTAAACATGAGCCACCCCTCATCTTCATTTTAGGGATTTATTGACATTTTCCCAGGATAGGGGCTGAGCTAGAAAGAAAAAGAATCTGAGCCTTTTGGGGGGGTCAAGATTCTCCCCACCCCCATATTTATACATATGAACCCCATATTCCCTTGATGGGACCCCCTGGGCTTCTGGGTAAACAAATTCTGAGAACTGAGAACTATCCCACTAAAAGCACACAGTGTTTGTCAGAGGCCCTGGAGTGGAGGCAGAGAGGGGGCCCCCTCTATTTTCCTTCTCTTGACATGAGTCACTTCATTTTAGAACAGCCTCCATGTCAGTGTAAATCGAGTGAGTCATGGCCACCCTCCTCTCCTGGTGTCTTTTGTCCCCCCTCTCAGTCTCTCTGGCCAGACCTTTAGATCGCAAACTCTTGTCCTCCCCAGAGTCCGCTCACAAACCTGCAGAACAAAGCTCAGGTGTAAGATGCAGCCAGAGGGAACACAGTTATCCCCGACTGAGGGACGATCTGGGGTCCTGTGGGTCTGGGGTTTGCTCCTCATTTTATTCTTTATTTAGGTGGAAAGTGTCTTGCAAGAGAAAGCTTGCTTGGTTTATCGAGCCATCTCTGACCTCGCTCTGCTTTGGTTAATGATAATAATAATAATTAATAATTAATAATAATAATAATAATAGCATTTTGAGGCTTACCAAATGATTTTCAAATATTCTCTCATTTGATCCTCACAATCCTGGGAGGCAGAAACTAATACTCTCTCTCCATTTTATAGAGAATGAAACAGAGATTCAGTTACTTGCCCAGGGTCACACAGCTAGTCTTCCTGATTCAGGGCCAGCACTCTGGCTGCCTTCAAGCACTACCCATCACACAGTTTATTATTATCTTAATAATTAGCTTTTTTCTGCTTGGATTTTAAGCCAGATTTATACATTGGGACTCTTACCTGCACCAGTGGTTTCCAAAGTACTTTTCTGTACATTAAATCCTCCCAATAACTCCACAACCCAGGAAATGAACATCACCCAGAATACAAAGGGAAGAAACTGAACCTTGATTTCCTGACTTGTTTGTTCAGAGGGCTTCCCCTGAAAGATCCGAAGGGAAGGACCGATCTTGAGAGAGATCAGTGGGGGTGGGATGGAGGGGCTCTAGGATCCCCATCCTCCCCGGGGTTCAATAACTTCCTCCTAATAAAGCCATCTAGAACAAAATCTGTCAGGCTCCTGAAAGCCAGACTCGGGCTGGTGCATCCCTAGGAGACCTGCTGAGCCTGGGGCAGGGGGGACCAGCCCCACGCCACCAAGCACATGGCTGCCCCCCCTCTCATGGCACACAGAAAGGGGGCTGGGTTCCCGATCGCCTCTGCACCTACCCTTCAGTGGGGGATCCGGGGCTCTACCTCGCAGCTACCAATTAGCCAGCGACCTTTCCCACTCCCCGGCAATTCAGATCCAGCCAGATGCAGCTGCTCCTAGGAGCTGACAGCTAATTAATTGTGACTCTGGGGAATATCTCCTCCTCCCTCCCTCTCTCTACCTCTTCTGGCTCTTTCTTGTTTCTGGCTCCTTTCATTATTCTGTTTTTTTCCTGCCCTCTCAAGGACTAACCAGTTTCTGGGGTGGGGGAGGCAGGGAAACGGTACCCACAGATCCGGGCGCTCTCTGGATGTGGGGAGAGGTGGAGGTGGGACTGGAGAGTGGAGCTTCACTGGGCTAGACCCGGCCCCCCCGAGGCTCCCCTATTCACAAGACTTCCTTGTCTCCAAAGTGCCCACTATCTGCTTGGGTAGGGGACCGGCGGGACTGAAAGTCGGGAGGATGGATCAATCAACCAGTGTGTATGGAGCACCTCTGGTGGATTTCCCGGGGTGTAATGATGGGAGGACCCAGAATTGGGGAGATCCCCAAACCACTGGCGAGCTGGCAAATATGGCCGGTCCGGGCTCACTGCAGTTACAGAGATGGAGATGAAAGAGACCTTGCCCTCAAGGAGCTTACACTCTAAGGGGCAGCATGAACACATATATACAAAAATATACAGAATAGAGTCATCATGGGGCACCGGGAGGCGTAACAGCTGTGGGCATCTGGAGAGGAAGGCTTCAAGGACTGAGTCTTGAAAGAAACGAGATATTCTAGGAGGCAAACAGCAAAGGAGAGAGTGGATTCCAGGTGTGGAGGGCAGCCTGTGTCCAGAAAGAAAGAGAGCCAGGAGAGGGGGATTCGTGTGTGAGAGTAACGGTGTGAAGGACAAGAAAAAGACGTTATGCTCATTTCTTATTTTTCTGTTTTTTTTTCTCTCCCCCATGGCTTTTCCTTTTTGCTCTGATTTTTCTCTCCCAACATGATTCATAAAGCAATGTGTATTAAAAATAAATAAATTTACTACAATGAAAAAAGCCAGTATGAAGGACAGATTGGCTGTTCTTAGAATGGCGTGTATGTGTGACTCGGATTGCTCTGTAATCAGGGTGGAAAGGGCTCTAAGTGACAAAACAGGAATTATCTTTTATCTTTTTTTTTTTAATTTGTAGTTATCTTTTAAAGGGAATATGGACTCCTTAGGAGAAGGGTGGGTGACCCTGCCACAAGCTGCACTTTAGGAAAATCACTTTGGAAGCTGTGCAGAGGATGTTTGGAGCAGGAGGCAGGGAGGCCCATTAGGAGGCTGAGAAGGGAGGAAGAAGATGGCCAAGGAAGGGGCCCTGGAGTACAGCCACAGTAAGGGGAGTGGGGAGGAGAGGGGTGATGATCCTACAAGAGAGATTGAGAAAGAGCTGCCCGAAGTGGAGTAGGAGAAGCCTGAAAAACCGCCTTTCTATCTTCTAGAAGACTCCTAGCATACCCCACTTTCCCCCCAAAAGCAGGCATTGGGTCTCTTTCCAAAAGCCATGGAAGGAACCAGATCAGACTCAAAAGTTCTCAGAGAGGGAGACAGCCTTTCTCCTGTCAGATGGGAGAACCTCATCTGTTTGGAAAGGCCCGGTCCCTGGATTCAGAGATCCCCAAATTGATGGGGGGCCATGTCTCTCATGCTCCTCCCCATTTCCCTTCCCCCACATTCCCCTTATTAAGGGTCTCTGAAGACAGATTGGAAGCCACTGGAAGGTAGCTTGAGTCTCCCCATCAGCCTGGGATGCTCACAATGGCAGGGACCACCCCTGGGGGAGCTCTCTAGGAGAGGGGGGCAGGTGACCCTTCCTAGCAAGAAAATAAGTGATTTGTCCATGATTACCCTCCGGGGAGAGTGTGGACCTCCTCTCTGACCAAGCTGGATGGGCCCCCCCCCCAGGAAGTAACAGATCCCCCCCACTACAGACCTTCCAGTAAAGACTGAACGGCCACGTGTTGGTTCTGTCATAGCAAGGATCAGTGGCTGAGAATCAGCGGGGCTCCCTCCAGCTCCACGGCAGCCCCTTCCCCAGGGTATCCCAAGGGGGACTTACGACGCCTGGGATGATTTCCTCTTCGCCATGCTGTGGCGTTTCCACTGGGAGTGAGGGCTCAGATGATATGTCAGCTGCCGACAGAGCTTCTCCATGGTGCTCAGGGCATCACCCTCCTGCAAAGGGACCGACAGAGGTGGATTAGCTGGGGGATGACCGGGACCCTGCCCCGGGCTGGAAGAGGGGGCTACGGGTGGGCCCCAAGCCCAGTTCTTCCGCTATGAAATACAGGGCATGGCGGCAGGTAACGAGACCGATTGTTTAACAGACCTTATTTGATTTAAACATTCAGAGCTGGGAAAGATGGAGACATTAAGTGGTCCAGAGAGAAATGGGGGCCATTAAGCTGTAACAAGTGACTTAGGAAATCACATATGAACATTACCTGTATTTTCATTTATTTTAAGAAATATTTCCCAATTACATCTTTTCTGGTTCTGGCTGCACTGGGGAGGGTCTGAGGCTTTATGCAGCTGTCAGGCCATCTTTGACTCGGTTGATCTACTTTGTTTTATGGAGGAGGCCAGTGGTTTTAGGGACAGAGACACAATTCGAACCCGGGGCTTCTTGCTCTGGAGGTAGGGCTTTTTCCCTGGTACTAGTAACCCAAAGGGCAGCAGGGGACAGAGACTTAGAAGCCCATTGCTGATGATAATTTTATGCTAAAAGATATTAAAGGGATTATCCAGGAAATGCGGACCTAAGAGGTGGCGGGCTGATAATGTCATCCAAGAATCAACCAGCAAGCATCTTCTCCATGCTAGACCCTGGGAATACAAGGACGGAGATGAAACAGTCCCTGCCCTTGTGTAAGCAGGTCGTCCATGCAGTATGGCAAAAGGAGTGGCCTGGGAACCAGAGTTAATCTTCTGACACAATAAACTCCAGGGACTCCTCATCACCTTGAGGGGCAACTTAGCCCAGGGTCTGGCCCACAGTAAGTGCCTAATAAATGTCTGTTAACTGACTGACTGACAGTGAGACCACCAGAGCAGAAGGAGGTAATAATTCCCCTGTACCTGTCCTGGCCAGACCCACATTCAGTTCTGAGTGGTCCCTTTTAGGAAACACATAACCAAGCTGGTAAAAAGGCTTCATGGGAATCAGTCCCCTTTGATTCCATTAAGGTTACAAGTGCTCCTGACAAAGGCAGGGCAGAGCAGTGGATAGAGGGCTGGACTTGAGTCACAAAGCTTAAGCTTCAATTCCTGGCTCAGATACTACTAGCAAAATACTAGCAGATACTACTTGTGTGTATGCAGTCACTACTTGTGACCCTGGATCAATCACTTAACTGATTTGTGCCTCAGTTTCCTCCTCTGTAAAAAAAGGCAGTTGGATTTAGTTTAATTTTTAATTTGAATTTTAAGTTAAGTGAATATCGTGAATGGCTAATGCCATCAGTTATATGATTTCTTTAATTTAAAAAACTAATTTAAACCTGATCTCAACAAAAACGTTCGGATAAGGAGACATATCATAAATAGCTAAAAACTCCAAATTATTTTATTTAGGAAAGATTATATTAATTTAGAGAAAGAAAGTAGCTTAGTGGATGGGACACTGATCTTAGAAAGGCAAAAGATCTAGATTTCCTCCTGTTCCTGACTCTAGGAAGTCACAACCTCTCAGAGCCACAAGCGGCTCCCAAAGACTGTCAGTGATGGCTAGTTCTGCCTGGAGGGGGAAGGATTCCCACACAACCAAATCACTGGCCATTGACATAAATGAACTCGAATGGGCTGCATCTTTTTATTATCCCTTTTCCTCGGGAGATGCTTTATGTCTGTGAGTCATATCCTAGTTTCTGAAAGGACTAAGTTTCAGGTCACTCAAAGGGCAATCAAGAGATGAATGGTGGGCATGAGTAAGCTGTACCACCTTATCAGTGATGAACCGTGCGAGAGAAGTGGCGTCGGGCAGCTCATTAGAGATGAAAAGGAAGTGGGCCAAGCACATATAATAAATAAGGCACAGCAGGGTACACTGACCCTGGAGTCAGGAGGTTCTGGATTCAAATCCAGCCTTAGATACTTACTAGCTGTGTGACCTTGGGTAAGTCACTTAACCCTAACTACTTCCAAATTTTTTTTTTTTAAAAGAACATGTTATAGCCAATGGAGAACCCAAATGTCCCACTGGTTAAGTTCCCAGCAATCACAAGAGATCTGGGAGAAGGTGTCCGTCATGTGGGATGGAGCAATTTATAGCACATGGACAAGAGTGCCATAGAATGGTCAGGTATGGCTACATCATGATTCCCCCTCAACAAGATCACAAATTGAATAACATAATTGAGCACAGTGCCTGGCACATAGTAGGCTCTTAAAAATGCTTGCTGATATCACTCATATAGCACCTATTATGTGCTAGATACTGTGCCAAGTTCTTTCCAAATGTTATCTCATTTCATCCCCACTACAACCCTAAGGGGTAGGTGCTATTATTGGTTTTCATTTTACCAAAGCTATGATTTTTTTTTTTTTTTTGCTAAGGCAATTGGGGTTAAGTGACTTGCCCAGAGTCACGGGTCTGAGACCAGATTTGAACTCAGGTCTTCCTGACTTCAAGACTGGTGCTCTATCTGCTACACCACCTAGCTTGACCAGTATAATATATGGAAGCATGTAAACCTTGGACAGCTAGGTGAGGCAGTGCTGGTTCAGGAGTCAGGAAGAACTGAATTCAAATCCAGACTCAAATCCAACTGCGTGATCCTGGGGAAGTCTCAGTTTCCTCATCTGTAAAATGGAGATAATACCATCTACTCCAAAATGGAAATAATAATACCATCTACTCTCCCTCCCAAGGTGGTTATGAAGATCAAATTATTATTTTAAGGGTAAGGAAGAAGGAACAAACATTTAAGTGCCTATTTATGCACCAGGCGTGTATACTAACTAACCACTTATAATTATCTTGCTCTTGCAAGAAACATTACTTTTTAAAAATTTCTGTGTCCTTTTCTGATCTCTTGAGTCTGTGAATTTTGTCTGGAATTTTATTTATTATTATTCTTATTCTTTAACAAAGCTGTAGGCAGAGTGGGTTCAGCCGGGGTGATCCCTCTCTCCTTATTTCTTTGTGTTCTTCATACTTGTCTTTTCTTGCGGTACAATAATATTCCGTTTAATTTGTCACACGTGGTTTAACCATTCTCCATCTCTTGGACTTCCGGCGGGTTTCCAGGTTTTTGCTGTCACAAATAATGTTGCCAGGAATATTTTGGTACAGTTCGGTCTTTTTTCGCTGCCAAGAAAATCCTTAGGGTATAATCCTATTAGGAGGATAACGGGGTCAAAGGGTAGGAACCGTACTGTAGCTATTATATAAGGCCCTATCACTTTCCAGAAAGGCTGGACCTAATCACTGCCCCATGGGCAGTATCAGGGGACCAGTTCTCCACAGGCTCACCGTCACTCCAATGTCCCTGCCTTTCCTTCTACCCAGGAACCCGATAAAGCAAAGAACAGACTGGAATTCATAAGAAAAGAGTCCCGGCCGTGAGAATGGAGAAAAAAGAAGTGAGGAACAGAGCAGCGGGACGGCCGACAGATGATTTTCTCAGCTGACCTGATTTCAGTCTCAGCAGGTCCGGAGCCAAGCCTGCCACACATGTCCTCAGCATGTGTCAGACAAAGGCTAGCTGGGAACTGACTGACGGGTCACTGGGCCGCTCCGAGAGGGCAGCGGATCCTGGGCCACACCACTTTGGCCGCAGGCCCTGCCTTCCATATGTTTGTAATTACCCAGCCCAATTCAGAGGGGAAGACAGGCAGAGGTGGGCAGTCATCAGAAGGGAAGGGCAGGAGAGAGATCCGAGTCATCGGCGAAAAGATCGGAAGAGTTTCCTCTGGACAAGTCGGAAGTCACATTGGATTTGGCTGAGGAAGCCAAAAGAAGAGGAGAAATAGGAGAATAGTGGACACATGTTCTTAAAAACATAGGGGAGGTTGGTGGCGCAGTGGATAGAGCACCAGCCCTGAAGTCAGAAGGACCTGAGTTCAAATCCGACCTCAGACACTTAACACTTCCTAGCTGTGTGATCCTGGGCAAGTCACTTAACTCCGATTGCCTCAGCAAAAAATAAATAAATTAAAAAAAAACATAGCAGTACAGTTACAGTTCAATAACTTTGGGTCCACTGACCAGACCATTTCTTATTCAATGTGGAGGGAGAGCACTACTGTCCTTGGTCCTGTTGTGTTGGACGTTTTCTCTTTGGTAGAAAATCTGCTAAAGGCACAGATGGCACATCTATCAGATTTGTGGGTAACACTGACTTGGCAGGGGTAACACAGTGGATGATGGAATAAGGATCCAAAGATATCCATTTGGGCTGGAATGATGGATGAAATTTGATAGCGGTAAATGTAAAGACCTGCACCTGGGCTCAAAAAATCACTGGCCAAAGACAGGATGGGGGACTCAATGCTAATAAAGAGAGCTTATATTTTATAGTCTTTTAAGGTTTACTGAGCAATTTGCATACGTTATCTCTGAGTAGAAGTTCACAAAAGGCCTGAGGGTTCAATATGAGTCAAAATAGCCTTCTTTCCCCAATTCCCCCCAAAATCAAATTTAGTCTTTTTTTTTTTTTTTTTTACTTCAGGTCTAGGGCTTCCCTCTCCCAATGCAGAATGACACCTTCTCTGAAATTTATAACCTGGGCAGTTGCCTGAAGCCACTGAGGGGTTCAATGATCTGCCAGAGTCACATCAGTCAGGATAGTCAGAGGTACAGTTTGAACCTAGGTTCCAAGGCCTCTCCCCTCCTCTGGATCTCAGTTTCCTCAGCTGTAAAATAAGGAGTTTGGTCTAGATGACCTTTGAGGTCCCTCTCAGTACTAGAATTAGACTATTATAATGATATAACATTTACTACTGCTTGTTAGAAAGATGGGGGTCAAGGCACAGTGGATGGAGCATCAGCTCTGACATCAGGAGCACCTAAGTTCAAATTTGGACTCAGATACTTAACACTTCCTAGCTGTGTGACCCTGGGCAACTCAACTCCAATTGCCTCAGCAAAAAAAAAAAAGAAAGAAAGAAGGAAGGAAGGAAGGAAGGAAGGAAGGAAGGAAGGAAGGAAGGAAAGAAAGAAAGAAAGAAAGAAGAAAAGAAAGAAAGAAAGAAGAAAAAAAAGAAAGAAAGGAAGGAAGGAAGGAAGGAAGGAAGGAAGGAAGGAAGAGAAAGGTGGGGGTCTGTGGATAGAGTATGGTAGATACACAGCCACTTAAGAGGCTGTGTATCTAGCATTTTTCTAGCACAGCTTTGTTTCCATTAGCACCCCGACCATAAAGCTGGGGACCCTGCTTGCAAGAACCTTACTAGAAAATGGTAGGAAGGGTGAGAGAGGCAGATGGTCAATTTGCCGGTTCATTTTATTCAATCTTGATCTATGTTACAAGGGATAACAACTAGGGTATTGATGGAAAAGTGCTATCAGCATAAAAAAAATCACAAAAACAAAAAACAGATCCCAAAGTATCTCAAAAGGCTTTTTAAAACCCAAACTGAATGCTGTGAAATTATAATGATCAAGCTTTTTCCTAAAGACAAAATGAGCAAAACGCATCTCCCTCTCTGCAGGGGTGGAGGGTGATGGATGGGGAACACGGAATACACTTAGATTTGATATTGGCTAGCTTGGCTGAACTGTTTTTTCCCCTATTTCTTTTTTATTCTTTGCTACATGGAATGACTCATTGGGTGGGGGAAAGGAGGCTAAATTTGGAAAAGAAAGGTGCTGTACAAACAAAAGATGTCAATAAAAACATTTAAAAAACCATTTTTAAAAGGGTCGTGAGAACCTTAAAGCACGAATTTAGGGTTCTTCTGCTTTTCTGTATCCCCCACAGGCCCCAGCATAGGCGGGAACACTATAAAAAGCCTGATGCTTGTAGCAGCTGCCAGCCCAGGCAGGAACTTGCCAGCATGGCACTGCCAACCACTTGGCCACCAAAGACCCAGGAGACCTGGGCAGAGAAAGAGTGGGTGCTGGGAGTTTGGGACCAGGAGCCTCGCTGCTGAAGTTGCCACTGACATCAAACCCCTGCCCCTTATTAAGTCTTCCTCCGGGCTCAAACAGATCTGGGCTCGTCAGGAGGAAGTGAAAAGGTCGGACTGTGGAGCGGGCAGTGGCAGTGGCTCCTTCTGAGCACGATCTCCTGATCTCTCCAGAGCATCCCTAGTGATACTCAGCAATTAGAGACGGAATGGAGGGGAGTGGCGGAGGGTGGGCGGCAGGAGGGAGGCAGCTTTGGGGACCAGGGCCCTCCCTGAGCCCAGACCGGGTCAGAGAAGACCCACTTCCCTCCACCCGCCCCCTCAGCTTAGTCTTACAAGAAGCTCCAGAGCCTGGGTTGGGGGTTGGGGCCAAAGGGTGGCTCACCGCCCTCCCCTGGAATGGCCCCCCTCCCAGGGCCTCCAAGAAGAGAGTCATCCTCATGTCCTATTTGACCTTGGGGGCTGGGGAATTTCTGCAGAAGAGATGAGATGAAAAGGGGGGAGGAGAAGAGGAGACAGAGGGAAGGAGGGAAGAAAGGAAGAGAGACACAGAGACAGAGACAAAGAGAGACAGACAGAGAGAGACATGGACAGAAACAGAGAGAAAGGGAGAGAGACAGAGAGAGAGAAAGAGAGAGGGTCAGTGAGAGACAGAGACAAAGAGACACACAGAGAGAAACAGAGAGACAGAGAAGAGACAGACAGACAGACGGAGACACGGACAGAAACAGAGAAAAAGGGAGAGAGAGAAAGAGAGAGACAAAGAGACAGAGAGAGCAGCTCTCCCTACCTTAGGTCAACACATTGCCCTCATGATGTCATTGGTCCCCTCCAAGAACAAAGGCTGAACAACATTAGTGTGACCTCAAGCTATGATTATTGATTGACTACAGACCCGAGTTTCCTCATCGGCAGAGTGAGAGGGATGGGACAAGATGTTGCTCAGGGTGTCTTTCAGGTAAAGCCCCTAGAGAGGCAACCATCCATGGAGATCAGTTCTGGGAGCTCGGTTTCCCTCCATTGCCTTGTCTCCCCCAACACCAGTCCAGGTCTGTCCTGAGTGCCGGGCATCCTCTCCCCACCAATGACTACCGAGTGTTTGAACACAATTTCCCCTCGCCTTTACGGGGACATTCATCATGATACCTTGGGTCAGAGGATCTGAATTCAAATGCTGCTCCTGATGCTCACTCCCTGTGTTTCCATGACTGGGTCCCTTAAATTCCTTGGGCCTCAGTTTCCTTCTCTGAAAAATGAGGATTTTGAGCCAGCTTGGCCCCTCAGGTCTCTGCCAGCTCTGGAGCTACCTCCAGTGCCTGTGGGCACTGCGGCTCTGTCCATTAGCTTGGGGAAGTCCCTTCCTCCTTCCCAGGAGGCAATCGCGGATCACCTGAAAAGCCAGCCAGATCTGGAATCTGGCCAGGGGGAAGTGGGCTTTTCCCCAGGGCTGTGACATCCAGGGGGCACCCAGCCTCAGCACCTGGCAGAAATAACAGCTTAGCCCCTAACGAGCAGGAGTAATTAGACTCGGAAGCTGCCAGATGGCATCCTCGCTCCTCCTGCTTGCGCAGGAGCAGCCTGGTGGTCAAAGCTCCTCCACGGCCATCTGGTCCAACCCCTGCATTCGTAGTTGAGGAAACACAGGCCCAGAAACTTGCCGGAAGTCACACATATTGCAAGAATCAGAGGTAGGATTGAGACTTGGTCCTCTGGCTCCAGAAGGAGAGCTCCGTCCTCCCTCCAGGGAGCTGTTTCGCACTGGGAAATTCCACCACTTTCCTTTTTGCCGGGCATTGTGAAGGGAGACACTGATAGGAGGACTTTTCTTTCTGGTGCTTAATAAATGTTAACTGAATGGGATCTCAGGGGCCTTTCCTGCCTCGTGTCAGAGAAGAACATGCATTTATTAATCACCTATTATATACTAGGCACTATGCTTTACAAATACCATCTCATTTGATCCTCTGTGAGATGCTAGTGTTCTAGCTGAGGAAACAGATAGACAGAGGCAAAATGACTTGCTTAGGATAACACAGCTAGGAAGGGTCTGAGGCTGGATATGAGTTCAAATCTGCCCTCAGATACTTAATAGTTGTGTGATCCTGAGCAAGTCTCTTCACTCTGCCTGCCTCGGTTTCCCTATTTGTCAAATGAGCTGGAAAAGGAAATGGCAAACCACTAGCTGTCTGATCCTTAGCAAGCCACTTTACTCTGCCTGACTCAATTTCCTTATTTGTTAAATGAGCTGGAGAAGGACATGGCAAACCACTAGCTGTGTGAACCTGAGCAAGTCACTTCACCCTGTCTGCCTCAGTTTCCCTATTTGTCAAATGATCTGGATAAGGAAATAGCAAATCCCACCAGCGAATCTGTCAAGAACTCCCCAAATGAGGTCACAGAGAATCAAACACACCTGAACGAGTCCCCAACTCCAGACCCACGGCTCTAGCAGCCTGAGGAGCACCTGGGCGTCAGAAGCGCCGGCACTCTCTCGGGTGGCAGGCTTGGGGGTAGGGGTGGGGGGCGGATTTGAGCAGAACTTCCCTCTGCTGAGGGGAGCCCAGCGCGCCCAGAACCAACTGGTGCTGTTCTGGAGAAGGCCACGAGACCAGGACCCTAATTGGGTCACACACACAAGAGCCCCGATTCCAGGCCTGGCAGCAGAGGTGGCAAGGGAAAGCTGGCGCTGGCGGATGATGCACAGGCATCAGGCCCAGGGGGCTCCCTTTGTCTCAGAACAACGAAAGCCGGACTGGTGTGGCCCAAACTACATTCAACCCGAGGCAGCTCTAGGACCAGCTGTGAGGATCACAAAGGGCTCAGATCTAGAGCCGGGAGGCCTCCCGGGGGCCCGGGGGCCGGAGCTTCTCCCCCAGGTACTTCCTTGATGACTTTGGTCCAAGGTCACACAGGAGCCGGGCTTGACAAACCCAGAACCAGGCTTTAGTCTGGGCTTTGGACTCGGCCGGTCCGGCCACTTGGTTTGGGACAAGCATCGGATCTGAAGACTCCTGGTCTTCCGACTCGGCCTCTCCAACGTGGCTGCCTCCCTGTGCCGTCCCTGCCCGTCTCCGGACATCTTCCTCCTCTGTAAATGTGAGTCTCCTCCCGCTCGGCTCTTCTCCGGTTCCCACGGAAGCCCAGAACTGTTTGCTTCTGGCAGCCCTAATGGAGCCACTCCCCTCAATCTGTTCTTGGAGGCAGGGGCGGAGGTTTGGGCCCCATGGCCAGATGGAGGCAAGGAGATGGAGGGATTTCCTATAAACCCTCCGGCCCCATCCCTGCCTTCTCCCACAAGGGAAGGACTGCAGCAGCTGACCACCCTGACCCCAGACTCTGGCTCGGCCAGTTTTCTTCTCAGAGGCTCCGAACCCTCCCTGCCCGCTCTGCGGAGCCTCTGGGCCTATAATCCCCTTTCCCGTCTCATGGGTCCAAGGAACCAGCTTCACAGGGTAGCTCGAGAAGAATTCCTCTGAAAAAGATCTGGAGGTCTTGGGGACCCGCAAGCTCAGCGTGTGCTTGCTAAGAGCCAGACCAGCCGATGCAGGAGGACGATGCTGGCAGTGCCAGGGGGCCCTGCCTTCTGATGGCCCCATTCTAGGAAGGACCTCGGGCCTCCATTCCCTGGAGGAGGGCCACCAAGAGCAGGGGAAGGAACTGGGAGTGTTTACCCTGGAGAGGGGAAGATTGGGGGCTTTGGAGGGTGGGGCAGCCCCCCGAGGGCAGAAGCAGGACGGAGAGGCGGCTTGGGGACCGGAGTCAGGAAGACCGTCCCAAGAGCCGGAGCTCTCCCCAGAGGTGGGCTGCCTGGAGAAGCAGCCGAGTAGGGATCTCATGAGGGACACCCAGGGGAGAGGCTACGGGAGATCCTCCTATATGGAGCCTGACTAGAATGTGAGTGGGAGAGAACGCCATGGTCAGCAAGGAGGCAGACCCCCCAGAGAGGCCGGAGCCCATCGGGGGGCCGGAGACGAGCAGGGACAGGGGAGGGATGGGCCGATGGCCTGATCTCGCTCTCTTTTTATTTATTTATTTTTACTTATTTTTATTTTTTGCTTTTTGCTGAGGCAATTGAGGTTAAGTGACTTGCCTAGGGTCACACAGCTAGGGAACATTAAGTGTCTGAGACCAGATTTGAACTCAGGTCCTCCTGACTTCTGGCTGGTGCTCTAGCCACTGCACTACCAGCTGCCCCGTCTCTCTCTCTTTTTAAATGATAACTTTTTTATTTTCAAAATATACCCACAGATGGCTCTCTCCAGCACAAGTCTATTGGGATTAGGGCCTGATCTCTTGAAGATCACACAGACCCCCAAAGTCACACATTGGGAAATAATGCAGGGGAAGGGCGCCGAGCTGTCCAGATCCAGGGGGGTCTTACCAGTTGCAGAAGCAGCCCACAAAGCCTCGCTGGCCCTCCTAGCCATTCTTGGACAGGATCCACTGGGGACCCACTCAACCCTCCGCCCTGACCACTCTCCTCAGAATCGGTTTCCTCGTCTCTAAAATGGCAGTTGGGCTGAAGGACTTGTTGAGTTCCTTCTGGTCTGGGTCTAGGATTCTAGGGCCTGGGTGGCTTTGGGCAAATTATCCAACATCTCCATGCCTCAGTTCCCTCCCATGTAAAAATAAGGGGATTGGATCAGACGGTCCCTTCCCAAATCTAAAGCTATAGCCTCCTCCAGCCTCAGTTTCCGTTTTTGTAAAATGAGGTTTCTGGGCTCCCTCATCAAACATCTATGCTAAAGAGGGGGGGAAGGCAGAATAAGTGGGGACACGGTGGCAGGAAATGGATGGGGGGGCCGAGCCCCTGGCTGCCCCCAAGGCCAGGCCCGGAAACAAAGAAGGCTGTACATAATTGATGTCTGTAACTTGTTCCTGGAGCTCAATTATTCAGCGTTGCTGGCTATAAAAATGCAGAGGGAGAAGGGGAAGGGGGGGCTGGGCCAGTGTGGGGGTGAAGGAGGCAGGTGGCTTTCAATCTCAGCCCCCGGACCAACTTTACAAGCACCGATTGGGCTGAAGTTTCCACCTTCCAGAAGGAAATTGGAACCAGGCCAGGCTAGGGCTGTCGGGAGCTCTGGAGGCTTCTGCCCCAAGGGTCCAGGGGGAATGGGCACTCATCCAACCCTGTGTCTTTGGGGAAGGAGACTGATGTCCTAGAGAGAGTGCTGACCTCTGAGGTGGCAAGGCCCCGGGTTCAAGTCTTGACTCAAACATATATTGATTCTGGCACCCAGGAGAATTGAAAATACTTAAGTTGTACCCTTAAATTGATCACCCTGTGTAGAAAAAACTCTAAAACAAACAAATGAACAGGGACTACTTTTTACCTTTCTTTGTACCCCCAGACCTGACTCCTTGTGACCCCATTTGGGGTTTTCTTGTTAGAGATACTGGAGTGATTTGCTATTTCCTTCTTCAGTTCATTCTACAGATGAGGAAACTGAGGCAGGGTGAAGTGACTTGCCCAGGGTCACACAGCTAATTTGAACTCGTTTCTTCTGACTCCCCGGCCAGTGCTCTCCCTATGTGCCATCACCTAGCTTCCCCTTAAAACACTGAAAAAACCACTGACGCTGGTTAAGTCACCTTCTGTGGTGGCTGTGAAATGAGGGCATTGGACTATGAGCTCTTATTTCCCTCCCAGCTCTAAGATTATGATCCTTTGATTTTTTTTTTGTTTGTTTGCTTTCACGTCACCTTCCTTTCTCATTATCTTCTCTGTTACATAGTGCACTGGACCTGGAGTCAAGAAGAACTCAGGTACTTACCAGCTGTTTGCCTCAGTTTCCTCCTCTGTAAAATGGGCATCATAAATAGCCCCTATCTCTTGAAATTGTTGTGAGGCTCAAATGAGTTATTTGTAAAGTGCTCAAAACACAGTAGGCCCTTAATAAATGCTTGTTCCCTTTCCTTTTCTTTCTCCTTACCTAGTAAGCCATTCCTTCTTAAAAAAAAAAAAAGAAGAAAGGAAAATAAAAAAGAGCCATTCAACAGAAACTCAGCTAGTTCCAATTATAAAGTGAGAAAGGGGCAGCTAGATGGTGTAGTGGATAGAGTACCAGCCCTGAAGTCAGGAAGACCTGAGTTCAAATCTGGTCTCAGACACTTACCATTCCCTAGCTGTGTGACCCTGGGCAAGTCACTTAACCCCAATTACCTCAGCAAAAAGCAAAAAATAAAAAATAAAAATAAAGTGAGAGAGGAAGAAGTGGGGACGGTGAGCTGGGATAAAACCAGTTGGACAGTGTTCCATAGCCAGCGTCACTCATCTCTCAATGAAGAAAAAAAAGGCATTTCTCATCTTTTCTTCTAGGACAAGCTCATGTACTTCCCCTCAGTGCCAGGCTTGGGACCGGGCAGGGATCGACTGACCCATCCATTCACTGACCCTCTGACTCGTGTGAAATAATCCCTGCCGATTATTGACATAAGACCCAGAGCTTTGCTCGTATCTCATTTGTGACTTAAACCCATTCCATCAAAAGACTAAAATGAACAGATGCAAAGCCAAGTGAGCAGAACCAGGGGGATGCTGTACACAGGAACAGCAGTATCACTTGGTGAAGAACTGGGACCGATTTAGCTATTCTCAGCCATACAATAACCCAAGACAATCCCAAAGGACTCACGATGAAGCATACTATCTGCCTCCAGAGAAAGAACCGAGATTGGATAAACAACAAGTATGCTCTTTTTCCCTTTCTTTCATTTTTTTCCCCTTTTATTTAAGCCTTCTTGTACAAAAATGACTAATACGGAAATGTTTTACATGATTGCACATGGATAACCTATATCTGATTGCTTAATCTCAGGGAGGGGGGGAGGGAAGGAACACATTTGGAACTCAAAACTTTAAATAGGAATCATTTTTAAAATCCCACCCCATAGGGTAGTCCCTGTAGTTATTATTTCCATTTTACAGAGGCTCGAAGAAGGGACACTTGCATCTGGTCACTCCCAGGTAAATCTGAATTGGATTCTTCCTGACTTCAGGACTCTATGCACTATGACCCCTCTCTCAAGCATTTACAGGCGCCTACTGTGTGATTGTGGGGACACTTGTCTACACCATCCCCAGTGTCCTTTTCCTACTTCAATCATCCCACCCACGTGTTGGGTCTGTCTACACTTCCAATTTTCCTTTTTTGGGGGAAATTTTCCAATTTTCCAATTTCCAATTCTATTCCTTCCAATTGCTATGGAGGGAGGCGAGATTAACGGAATCAGTTTAATCGGTTTCCCTTCAGTCCATGTGCAGGAGGCTCTCTGGCACCTAGATCCCCAATCACCTCTTCGGCAGGACTTGGTGGCTCCGGCCAGCATCCTGCCTCCCTTTCCATCTCTCTCCCTGCCCTGCGTCTCCCCATCCGGAGGAAAGATGCTGGTTAAACAAACTCTTCTCTAACTTAATTATTCAGCAAGCTCTCACTGAGCATTTGGCTCCATTCACCACTGTTGTAGGGGCACAGAAAGTGGGGTGAGGGGAGAGATGCCAGTGGCTTAAGGCAGGGACTCTGCCTTCCAAGGACTTAACAGTCTGGGTGGGGAAGCTCTCCAGATCACGGATTATCTGAGCTGGAAAGGCATGTGTATGGCATGTGTAATCATCAGAAGCCTGGGTTCAAAATCCTCTGTGGGTCTCAGTTTCCTTATAAGGAGACCGGGCTAAATTCCCTTCTAGATGTCTATTTAAGATCCTCCGGTCTTAATTCCAAGAGGCTTATGATGGAAAATGCCATCCACATCCAGATAAAGAACAATGGAGTCTGAATGCAGATCAAGTCATCGTATTTTCATTTTTCTTTTTTTTTCCTCCTGTTTTTTCCCTTTTGTTCTGATTCTTCTTTTACAACATAACTAATATGGAAATATGTTTAATATGACTGAGTATATATAACCTATATCAGATTGACTGCTGTCTTGGGAAGGAGGAGAAGAGGAAGGGAGGGAGAGAAAAAATGGAAATCAAAAATCTTATAAAAGTAAATGTTGAAAACTAAACACATACACACACACACACACACACCCGTGTGTGTGTATATATAATAAAAATAGATCTTAAAAAACTTCTATGGTCTTTCCACACACACATATATATAAAACAACTACAGAACCATAATAATAATAACAGACTTCAGTCTTGATCAGTGGGAACAAGGAACCCTTGCAGTGTTCAAATTATGTGGGCTCCCATTGCATTGTTGCATTGGGACCAGGGACCATATTTTACATATTCATAATTTTGAATAGGACCCACTGTTTGCACTAGTGGGGACCCTGTTACAATAATGCCCACTTTACCCATTTGAGGTTTGCCAAGTGCTTTCCTCCAAATGACCCTGTGAAGCAGGCAAAGTTTATAGGATCATTCCCATTTGCAGATGAGAAAACTGAGGTTAAGATTAAGAGTTCAGCCACTTGTATAGGGATATATGGCTCGGAAGTGCCCAAGCTGGGATTGGAACTTGTCTTCTCACTGTGAGGCTGGTGCTCGAGATCTCCCCTACTTTATGGGGCAGAGTGATGTATTATGTTATTATATTGGGGATTTCAGGAAAGGGAGAGATGGGTCTGGTCTGGATTGGTCAGAAGAGTCTCTAGGGAGCAGGGGGCACTCAAGCTGAGCCTTGAAGGATGTGGCTGAGCAGCCAGGATGGGAGGAGACAAGGCCAGGGGGAGCAAAGGCAGCATCTCTTCAAATACCTTTCCCTCATGTTCCAATGGCCCACAGGGAAGAAAGGGGAGAAGGAACAATGGAGGAAGATAAGGGAAGGGGGGTCTCGAGAGGGATTCCATCATGGAGCCGGCTCTGTATTTCTGGGAGGGAGAAAGCGTGGCTTGGGGCCCTCCATTCCCCCTTTCCCCTCACTTCATACCAAAGCGGTCCATCTGGAACTTCCACTCCAGATGGAGAATTCCACTGAGGATTGGAGGAAGGAGAGGGGGAAGTGTGAGTTGCAGCCAGAGGGTAAGAATTCCAAGCCTTTTCCCAGGGATGCCTTAGAAGGAAGGTCATTGGCCACCAGCCTTTCCTCCCTCTGTAGCAACACTCCCATAAAGCTGCATCGGCCTCCAATGTCTCTTCCTACTTTCAGAAGAAATCATTTAGGTTGCTCTAAAGCTCTGTGCCTCAGTTTCCCCTCTGGATATGATATTAGATTAGATCAGGGCGTCCCAATTCCTCAAGGCTCTGTGTACAGACTTCAGGAATCCGTGAACTTGAATACGATAAATTTACACCTTTATTCTCATTAATCTTTAACTGAACGTGAGCATTTCCTTCAGTCACGTATGATATTCTGAGAAGGGGCACAAAGGCTCCTTGAGGGGTCCATGACACATACAAACAACTCCAGGACCAGCTGGCTGATCTCCACCCTCTTTTACAGCTCTGTACCCTATGAGCCCATTTTTCTGGTTTGTCTTTTCCTTACCTATCCTCATGACCCAGGACCCCATCAGAACCTAAACTAAAATCTGCTCTGTCTCCTCTCCCTGTCCCACACTCTCCTCTCCATCTCCTTGTTGACAACACAGCCAGCTCCGGAAAACGATATTGGCTGCTTGGTAAAGGTTAGATTGAGGAGGGAAGAGAATTGAGGCAGGGAGACCGGTTAAGAGCCTGGAGGGAGGTGATGAGGACCTGGACTAAGCTCATGTTCCTCAGGGCAAAGCAAGCAGAATATATGGATAGAAGGAAGGATGGAGCGATGGAGAGATGGAAGGAATGATGGATGGATAGATGAATGGATGAATGGAATGATGGATTGATGGATGGATGGAGAGACAGAAGGAATGATGGATGGATTGATGGATGGATGGACTGATGGATGGATGGATGGAGAGATGGAAGGAATGATGGATGGATTGATGGATGGACTGATGGATGGATGGATGGAGAGATGGAAGGAATGATGGATAGATTAATGGATGGACTTGATGGATGGATGAAAGAGGATTTATTAAACTCCAGCTATATGTCAAATGCTACTTTTAGGAGATGACAGTTCTGCTCTTGGGGATTTCATAGTCTAATTGGGGAAAGAAGATACATAAGGGTTCAGAAACAGGGTGACTAACAAGAACCAGACATCCTTAGGGTGCATCAGGGTGTCAGAATTTGGAAAATATTAAGGATAATGATGACTACAAGATGGAGGAAAGAAAATGACAACAAAACTGGACATGGTGAAGTTACAGTTACCGAGCAAGAGCAATGGGAAGGCTCCCCTGCACTCCCTCATCCCTCCCTCCCCATCCCCTTCCCCAGCAGAGGTGGGGCACTATGGAACACTGCAGAAAATATTGGTCAACTGTGTGGAGATGGATTTTTTTCTCCGGTTTTTAAATGATTAGAGGGGATGACATTCTGGGAAAGAAAGTGGGATGGGATACATAGGAAAATGTGGGTGATGTAAAAACAAAAAAAATCAATAAATTTTAAAACATTAAAACCAAATAGCAGATGAGCTGGGCAGGGCCATGACAGGAAGAAATGGAAACTGCTGAGTGGTTTGGCTTTTCTGTATATCTTGAATGCTTAACACACTTCTTGGCACATTGCACTCCTCACAATTCCATTTGGGCTTTTCTTGGCAAGTTTGCCATTTCCTTCTTTAGTTCACTTTACAGATGAGGAAACTGAGGCAAAAAAGATGAAGTGACTGGCCCAGGATCACACAGCTAATAAGTGTTTTTAGCTGGATCTGAATTCAGGTCTTTCTTACTTGAGGCTTCTGCCCACTCTACCACCTAGCCAACACATAGTAGGCCCTTAATGAATGTTTGTTATTGATGCTGCTGCTGCTTTGGTTTCTCTCCAATAAATCAATCAATAAGCACTTATTAAGTGATCATTTTATGTCAGGCCCTAGGATCATGAAGAAATGACAAATAGAACAAGATGAATGAGCAGGGGGAGGTCCGACTCTGAACCACTGACTGGGCATCCTAAAATTGGGGGAAGTGGGCAGGAGGGTCTGGTAGGAAAAGGGTGGGCTAGAGTGCCCAGGTGGAGAGGGCAGGAAGCCGACAGACAGTGAGCCTTCCCATCCCAGGAGCCGGACGGCACCTTGGAGAGCACCCTCTCACCCCAGCCCCTTCTAATCACTGAGGGGGGGGAAGCATCTTCCTTTAGGGCCGAGCCCAGCCTCCCTGGCTCCTCCTGCCACACCCTGCTTTGTCTCAGGACAAGCCATTTCCAAGGACAGTCACGGGAGAGTAGAAGGAGAAAGGCTCCAGAGAAGGCCAGGAGTCCATGGGGAGTTCCCTGGAGCTAAAATCTCATTAGCAATCATGGGAAAAGGGCTTCTGGGGAAGCCTGTGGGCATGTTGGCCTCCTGGGATCCCCCGCTTAATGTGGGGTCCTAATGGGCTTTATGGATGGACAGAGCAGGTAATCAGCTCTGAGGTAGGATTTCAAGGGGGAAGGCAAGCCCCCAGCCCTGCTGGAGCCCACCTTCAGCTGCTCATTCTTTTTAGTCTAATACAGCTTTTCCCTACGATTCTCTGGAACTGAAAATCTCCTGGGGAGGGGAGCCCACATCATGCCCTCTAAGGACTTTGGGTGGGATGGAGGCATGGGGAGGCTGCTGGACTTGGGACCCAAAGAGGCAGGTTCAAATCCCACCTATAACATTTATATCCTATGTAACCCTGAGCAGGTTACTTAATCACTTTGCACTTCAGTTCCCCACCCGTATTCAATAAGAAGGTTGGATCAAATGGCCTTGGAGGCCCCTTCCAGGTCCACAACTCTGATCCTAGGTCTATGAATTACTCCGGGCCTCAGTTTCCCCCTCTGTAAAATGGAGAGGTTGGCAGAGAACCAGCTCAAAAGCTCTGATTCCATGAAGGATTCGTCAGAAACTTTTGCTTCCCCACGAAGGACAGAGCCAGGAATTACTCATCAAGGAAGAAGGAAGCAGGGAAGGAAGATGGGTCAAAGAGCACTGGAGGACAGGACACAGGAGTGGGTGAGGCTGCAGCTGTGGGGAGGTCTCGGTGCCCTCTGGCAGCAAATGGGCAGAGACAAGTAAACAGCCCTTGGGTCCATGAGCAGCCCTCAGGAAGCCAAAGGAACCATCGCCACAGGACACCTGGAGTGGCTGATCTCAGGTGTGGGCAACATGGGACTCAAAGAGAGGACAAGATATGATCCCTGCCCTGGAGGAACTGACCTTCCAGCGGAGGAGATGTAAATAAGTAAGGACATAGGTGGGCAAGGACCAGCGCTGAGCTGGACAGCTTGACCACCTTGCTAAGAGCTTTCTAGATGTGGCCAGAAATATGCCCCCTCAAAAGAGTTGGACCTCAGAGCCCCCAGAGACAGTGGACCCTCCCCTTAATCAACCCATCTGTCCCCCCTTGTTCCCATCAAGCATGAGAGGGAGAGAGCCAGGAGGAGGGAAGGCTGGCACTGAGCTCTCATTAGCAGCTCCCTGGGGAAGGAACCTCCTGGCTCTGTGACACTTCCACTGCTGGGGTACTGTGGGGGTTCAGGCTGGTCGCTTCCCTCTGGGGGGGCTCTCACAGGACCAGACAAGATGATCTCAACGGCTCTTGCTGCTCGAAGAATCTGTGACATTTCTAAAAGTCTCCCCATTCTTTTATATAGCATGATGGTAGATATTTATTTGCTTGCCATCTCCTCTGTTAGGCTGGGGGCTCCTTAAGGACAGGTTTAACTTCTGCCTCTTTTTGTATCTCCAGGACTAAGCACAGTGCCTGGCACATAGTAGGTGCTTAGTGAATATTTAGGGCTTTATAAGGTGAGTGAAGATGCAGGATCCAGAGCTAGGAACAAGAAGGAGGGAACAGAAGCAACTAGGCTGGGAGGAGACTGGGATCATCCTTCCCTCTGCTCCCCAAGAAGCCCCATATCTGCCCGTGGACCTGATCCCCCTCTTATACTTCTCCCTGATGCCCCTATAGACTCTCCTTAAGCCTCTAGACTACTTTCTACCTTCTAAACCCTTGTCACGCTCCATGCTGCCCATGTGCCAAAACAACTCCCAGGGTCCTCTCTCTGTCACACCTCCCATGCCATTTCTACGTCTCACCCAGATCCCGTAACTTGGACTTCTCCATGTCCCTAAAATAGTCAGCGTCTTTCCAAGGTCCTCCATGCCATAGGACGATAGAGGGCCATGTAGGATAGACCCCCAGAATCCCCCACCCCGGATGCCCCTTTGTACCACCAGATTCATTCTCAACCTTTATACCCACCAACCCCATCTTCTCCTTTGACTTTCTCTACATTGGAAACCAACTGGTAAAGCAGATCGCCCATGGCTCCACCATCCCCTCAAGCCACCGTGCTTTATTTCTCCCCCATTTCCTAGACAAAGTCCCAGAAAAAGCTGTTTATCCTCCTTGCCTTCAGACTCCTCTCACTCACTTCTCAAGCCTTTATAACATGGCTTCTGACCTCATCACTCAATGGAAACTGCCTTCTCCAAAGTGACCCGAGATCTCTTCACTGTCCAAGCTGATGGGGATTTGTTTGCTCTTTCTCCGTCTCTTGTTACATATGAACTACTGACCATCCCCCTCCTCCTAAGACCCTTTCCCCTCCGGTTTTGGTGACTGGTCTCCTATTGGCTGGCAGCCCCTTGTCCATCACCTTTGCTAAATTATCCATATCCTCTCCCTCTCCCATAGGTGTCCCCCAAGGCTCTGTTCTGGGCCATCCCCTGTTCTCTCTCTACATTCTCTCTGGTGATCTCACTAGCTTTCGTAGCTTCAATCACCATCTTTAGGTTGGATTATATTTCCCATTTGGTCGTTTTTCAGTCATATCCAATTCTTTGTGACCCTATTTGGGATTTCCTTGGCAAAGATACTGAAGTGGTTTGCCATTTCCTTCTCCAGATCATTTGACAGATGGGGAAACTGAGGCAAACAGGGTTAAGTGACTAATGCAGGGTTACACGGCTTATAAATATGGCCAGATTGGAACTCAGGAAAATGAATCTTCCCAATTCCAGGCCCAGCCCTCTATACACTATGGCACCCTCCAACTGTCCTTCCAGGACCATATACCCAATCCTAGTTTCTTTCTTGAGCTGTAGCCCCATATCATTAATTGCCACTGGGCATTTCAAACTCAATCTGTCATAGAAACCTCAATATGCCCTCATCTTCCTCTTCCTTCTCCACTTCCCTATTTCCATGGAGAGCCTTTCCATCCTTCTGATCAGTCCTTCTGAGTCATCCTTAACGATTCCCTTTTCCTCACGGTCACCATTTTGAATCCATTGACAAGCCCTCCTGTTCTACCTTTCTGGCAGCTCTCTTATCCAGCCCTTTGTCTCAGCTCCCACCTCGCTAGCTCTGCCCTCCTTCACTTCTCACCTGGACTCTGGCTCTTTGTCTCAACCTTTTCTCTTCTCCCCTCCAGCTTCCATAGAGATGCTAAAGCACAGGTGGAACTATATTACTACAAGCTCAGAAAGCTCAGGGGTCCCCCCCTGGCTTTTTGGGTCCCTCACAATATGCCTCCAGACTACCTCCCTGGACTGACTGCACGTACGAATCAGACCGACCTGTGGCAGCATCCCATTTCCTGTCCCCATACCCTGGAACAGGCTCTCTCCCATTCCATGCCTATCTCAGAGGATCCCTGGTTTCCTTCAAGGATCAGATGAAGCACCACCTGCTCCAGGAAGGTTTCCCCAATCCCCCTACCTACCAGGGCCCCACTCTTTAGGAGATGTTGAGAGTCTGGGGCACCACACATAAAAGGAAAGCCTTGCCCAGATCAATGGGCCCCAGTGGACAAGGCCTATTTCTACTTTGGAGGCAAAAATTGCTAGGGAAGGAGTAGGGAGGAGGGAATGAGGAGAAAGGAGAAAGGAAGATGGGAAGGAAGGGGAAGAGGCTAGAGGAAAAAGATGGATTTTAGGGTGAGCTTTAGGACTGACATGTTTTGGATTGAATTATTCTGATTTTTATAATGTGGTGATGGAAGCTCTGTGCCATGTGCCTATTATATTTCCTCCTTTATATCTCCCAAGAGGTTTGGTGTAAAGGGGGGGAAATTAGCTCAGTAATTGGACTAGAATGAGGATAGGGCATCTGAAGCCCACCATACAAATCAGGAGGTTTCTGATTGGCTCAAGTAATGATTAGGCAATGAACTCAATTCCTTGGTCCAGGAGATGGAGGTGTACTTGGTTGGGAGACATCATCTCCATCTGGGTCCCTGAGGCAGCAGACAAGGCAAGGTTTCTTAATCTAAGGGCCATGATTGATTGATTGATTGATTGATTGATTTGTATTTTGATTACTGTATTTCAATGTAATTGTTTTTTTTTCATAAGCCTATGTATTTTATTTTGGGCTGCTGGGTGGCTCAGTGCATAGAGCAATGGGTGTGCAGTCAATACTGAATTTAAATATAGCCTCAGACATTTACTATCGATATGATCCTGGGCAAGGCACTGTACCCTATTTGCCTCAGTTTCCTCATCTGTAAAATGAGCTGGAGAAGGAAATGGCAAACCACTCGAGTGTCTTTGCCATGAAAACCCCAAATGAGGTCATAAAGAGTCAAACATGATTGAAAAACAACTGAATTTTATGCATTTAAAAATATGATTTAGGAGAAGGGGACTGTAAGCTTTAAAAGGGTCCGGCACACACACAAACAGTAAAGAGCCCCTCCCTGGTGCAGGTCATTTATCAGGAGGAGCCAAGTTAAGCCCAAGAAACTGGAGATTTGAGCCAGAAGGGACCATAGGGACCATATCGAGTCTAATGACTCTCCTGCTGTTTGATAAGGTAACTGTCAGATGGTATGGGTTCAAAAAGGGAGTAGTACATGGAAGTATTAAAATTTGAACCCAGAACCACTGCTTCTAAATTCATTTGTCTTTCCACATCTTACCTCCGGAGTAGAGGAGAAGCTAATTAGGAATTAAATGACATTCAATCTGGGAAGGGATGTATTTCTTCCATTTGCACTTTTAATGACCTTCCCTACTCTGGTGTATTATTTCTGAATTTGTACACTCTTTTTCTCTTGTAACTTGTTGGGGGCACAGAGGAGTCTCTGGCACGCTAGGGGTCCCCCCTCACAGATAGAAACTGGCAACTTGTCGGCATTTTATGGGGAAAATAGGATCATAATTAGAGCTGGAAAGGTCAGAGCCCCTTGGATCCAACCCAGTCATTATAGATGAAGAAACTGGCCCATAAAGGTTGTCATTCAGAACTAGGGCAGGATTGGAAATGAATCTTCCCGACTCCAAATCCAGTGCTCCGACCACCATCCCGTGTCCCCTCTGTATGTCGCCAATATTTTTCATGTT
Source organism: Myrmecobius fasciatus (assembly GCA_023553655.1). NCBI lineage: Eukaryota > Metazoa > Chordata > Mammalia > Dasyuromorphia > Myrmecobiidae > Myrmecobius > Myrmecobius fasciatus. The sequence continues at coordinate 28,240 of JAJPUD010017015.1, forward strand.
AAGTGAGCTGCCCGGAGTACTGAAGTGGAAAGTGTGTGCTAGTGTGTGACAGATGGAGATTGGGTTTCTTCAGTCAAAGTAAGACCTGGGAAAGACTTTAGCCATCTCCAGTCACCCTGATCTACATCTGAGCACTGGACCCAGATGGCTCCGGAGGAGAGAGTGAGCCTGTGACTTTGTGTAGCCCTACCAAGTTTAAATCTAGTTCATTTGCAAGTCATGACATTACCTTCCCAGTATCATGATCCCTTTTAAGGAAGAAGAATAAATAACAACAACAAACAGCAAACTTCTATCCATCACCCCACACTGCTTCTTAAAAATTTACTCTAGAGAACTAGAAATTGAGTGGATGTTGTATATGATTGTGATAAAATACTATAAGAAATGACCAGCAGGATGCTCTCAGAAAAACTTAGAACTGATGCAAAGTGAAATGAGCAGAACCAGGAGAACAATGTGTACAGTAACAGCAGCATTGTAAGGATGATCAAAGGGGAATAATGTAGTTCTTCTCAGCCATGCAATGATCCAAGACAATTCTGAAAGACTTATGATAAAAAATGCTGTCTGACTCCAGTGAAAGAACTGATGCAGTCTGAATGCATCTTTATTTTTTCTTGCTTTTTTTGGCCTGTGTATTCTTTCACAGCATGACTAATATATGTTTTATATGACTGCATAGGTATAACCTATACCAAATTGCTTGCCTTCTCAATTCAGGGAGGGGAAGGAAGAGGAAGAGAGAAAATTGGAAACTCAAATGTTTTTAAAAGAATGCTAAAATGTAGCATGTTTTCACATGTAACTGTGGAAAATAAAATATTAAATTTTAAAAATTAATCTTAGAAAATGTACTATTACAATGTGAAATTTGTAGAGAGATAGGGGATAAAAAGGAAAGACAACCTGAGTGTAAATCCTGCCTCAGATATTTAACAGCTGTGGGGCTCTGGGAAAACTACCAACTTTTTTGGGCCTCAGTTTTACACATGTGTATAACAAAAAGGTGAACTCAAAAGTCCCTTAGATCCCTTCCAAATTTAAATCTCTGATTCCATGACATAGGTACTAAAATGTTTGGCCAACAGGGAAGGTTAGTAGCATATAATCAGGGATGGAAGGCTCTATAAGTTTTACCCCAAGGAGCCAAGGAAATTCAGGAAGCTTGGGGCCTCCAGCTGGGGGACAAGGAGGGTCGTTGGGGATCGAGGAAGTTTCAGAAGCAATGAAAAATGAAAGCCTTGGGCCTCAATGGGGACCAGATCCAAAATGGCACCAGTATTCCCTTCCCTGCAGCTCAAATGCCAATCCCTCTTCTAGGAAGTTCCCTCAACCATACCTCCCAAAAGTGAGTCCCCTTATGAGTCCATAGCCAATTTCCCCATTCCCCAACCCCATCCCCTCATGGACTGTAAGGTCCTGGGGCAGGGACTATCAGAGTTATTGTTGTATTTAGCTGTGCTGACAATGACAATGGCCCTGCTCCCCTCACATAGTATATACATTAGCTTTTAAAAGTATTTTATTGATATTTTCTTTTTAAATCACCTCAAGAATAAAACACCAGGGGGGCAGCTAGGTAGTGCAGTGGATAGAGCATCAGCCCTGAAGTCAGGAGGACCTGAGTTCAAATCTGACCTCACTTAATACTTCCTAGCTGTGTGACTCTGAGCAAGTCATTTAACCCCAATTACCTCAGCAGAAAAAAAGAAAGAAAAGAAAAAAAAACACAAAAAATCAGACTAGATTTCCAAAGAATAAAACAAGAGAGCAGTTCAACCTCACTGACCTTGCCTGACAGCAAGCGCCATGTTCTATTCCCATGGTTCCCTGATCCTTTTGACCCACATCCAATCCCACCTCTGTGAATAAAGGAGGAAGGCATCAGGGTTTACATCTGTCTAATGAATAGCCAGACAGTCTTCCAGCTTAATTCTCAAGGCCCCGCATCCTCTCCCTGGCCTACTCCCTCCATCCCAATCTCTTCTTCCTTTGTTCCTTCAAAGGGAGACAGAAAGAATCCATCCATCTAATTCAGACTAAACAACCCGAAGCATTCTTTTGGTTCCTTCCAACCCATGAATGGGATTCTTTTTTTTCTCATTTTCAGACAGACACCTGAATCCCGGGGCGCTGGTCCAGCTGGCCCTCACCTCATGCCCTGGGCAACAACTGTGGGGTACAAGGAATGGGTGGGGCAGAAAGGAAAGACAGGGAGGGACCAGAGAAGAGTGATGAGAAGAACAGACCAAGCTAAGAACTCAGAAGCATATTAAAAAACAAAACAAAACAACATCTTTCTAGTTCAGGTGAAAAATATCAACCAATCAATAAAGTCCTTTCCAGACTTTACCTCCCCTCATTCTCTTAGGCCTAATCCTTCCCATTTTTTGGGCAAACACTTAAAAGAGCAAGAATTGAAACCGAAACCTTGGAAAATGGATAAAGAGCTTTAAAAGCCTTGCTTTCCTTCTTTCTTTAATGGGATTTCTGTTATGACCCACCTTCTTTCCCCATTCTCTGAAGGGCTCAGTGTATTGATCAGAAAGGATCCCTTGGATCCTTTCAGGCCCTCTGTGCCCAGCTCAGGGAGAATCCTTGAAGGAAGTGACCAGAGATTGGGGGACCAGTTGGGCCCCCCTTAGGCAGTCTGGTGGCCTCCACTTGGAGATACTCACCATATTGGCATTGGGCTTAGTGTGGAACCTGATCTGACTGGTTTTAGTCAGATCTCAGCCCAGAATCCCCATACCCAGGCCATCTGCCAGCCCACAGCTTCCCCAGTGGAGACTACAGGTGGGCCACCATACCCAACAAGACATCCATCTTTGACCGTGTATTTCTTTTTTCTTGAATATTGTTATTTGTTACGATGAAAGAAATTTTTAATGGGAGGGCATTTAGTGGAGAGAAGCTAGTTAGAGTGATGGCAAAAAGATGAAAAGAAGTGCACTGAAACAGTTTTAAATGCATAGAAAAGAATAAAAGGGAGTTCTGAGGGAGCCGGACTCTTGAATTTATTATAGATTTTTAAAATATGATCTAAGTAATAGATACTTGTGGTTTCACCTATAAATAAATAAATCAAATGAGATTTGTCTGGACAGCTGATGAGATCCCTCTGTGATCCCGAGACATACTAAGGTTTGGTTCACCATTCCAAGGTGACTCCTAGATTGGAGGGAGAATAGGACTGCAGAAGATTGATGGAGAAAGGAGTGCTGAAAAGGAGTAAGATACAGGGAAAGCTGAGGAGAAGATGAGAGGGAAAAGATGGGAGGAAGGCAAGAGGGAAGAGAGAGAAAGGAAGAAAGGGGAGAAGGAAGGAAAAAGAAAGGAAGAAAGAAAGAAATAGGAGGGAGAAAAGAGAAGAAAGAGAATGAAGAAAAAAGAAAGGAAGGGAGGAAGGAAAGAAATAGTGAGGAAAGAGAGAAAGAAAATGGAATATATAGAGAAAATGGAGAGAGAGACAGAGAGACAGAGAGAAAGACAGAGAGAAAGGAAGAAAGAGAGAGGGATAGAGAGAGAGAGGGAGAGAGGGATAGAGAGAGAGAGGGAAAGAGGGAGACAAGGGGAGAGGAGGAAAAGGAAATGGAGAGGGTTTTTTGGTTTGTTATCAAATGCGAAGGAAACCACATGCAGCATCTGACCGTGCCTTCCAGTAACAGGGGGGACACATGCCAATCTAAACTGGCAAGGGGAGACATCCTGGCAGAGGGAAAATAGTCAAGCTGCCAAGGCTCAAGGAAGGGCCAACCCAGATCTGGGTCAGGAGCAAATTAGCTGGAGGCCCTCTTGGCCTTCATTCTGGAAGGGCCCCATGGGCCTGGTCAGTCAGCTCTTGGACACCTTCAGCCTTCTCCGTGGGCCCAGCTCAGGACTGGTGGGGGCCTGAGACACCCCGAGCCTCCTATTCTGGGGTAGAGCGGGGCAGGCCACATTTACCCGTGGGACACAGATCCTAGACAGACCCTCAGGTCCCACACAAACTCCCACGGAGGACCCTTCCCCAACAGACTCCCCAGAGGAAATAGCCATGACTGACCTCAAGCAGGACTTCCTGAGCCGGAAACTGAAGTCCCCTGTCCAAGAGACCTTGGGCAAGTCTCCACACACACACACACACACACACACACACACACACACACACACACACAGGATTTGCAGCCTGAGATCACAAAAGTAATAAGTGGGGTCAGAGGGACCTTAGAGGCCCCCAAGTTTTACAGAG
>JAJPUD010017016.1:0-32467 GCA_023553655.1 Myrmecobius fasciatus
CCCCCCGTGTTTTATATTGGAGGCAGCGGCAGCGGGTAACTTGTAGCTGGTAAGTGTCCGAGTGTCTCCCTGGCTCTGAGGGCTCTGGTGGTGGCCTTGCCCATCCTGGCGCTGTGACTCAGCCCTGCAAGAGAGCTGCCAGATGGTGCCCAGGCTGTCTTTCCTGACCTTCCTGCCGGGGCGATGGCCACGCTCGGCCAAGTACTCCCCCGGTGTCCCAGGGCTCCCCCCCTTCCTGAGCTGGCAGCAGGATGATGGCTTCAGCTTGTGGCTCCATCTCTGAGTGTCCCTGGGCCTTCCTTTCACACTGTGCTTCCTAGCACAGTGGGTGCAGCGTAGAACACAGGGGCCCTTCATGTGTGGTGATTAGTGAGTGATTGATCAGAGGAGTTGGGAAGGACCTCAGAGGTCATTAAGTCCTGCCCCCTCTTTTTTTTTTTTTTTTTTGGTTAAAGCTTTTTATTTGCAAAACATATGTATGGGTAATTCTTCGAGATTGACCCTTACAAAGCTTTCTGTTACAAATTTTTCCCCCCTACTCCTCACCCCTCCCCTAGATCTGCCCCCCTCTTTTAACATGGAAGGAAACTGAGGCCCTCAGAGGGAAAGGGACTACTTGAATTGTTTTTTCAATGAACAAGAATGTATCTTTTCTCATTCCCATTTTGCCCTTGGCCTGCTATGGAAGTGGAGATTAAATATGGTCCATTAAATATGGTTTGCATCTTTGTCCCTCAGCTTTCTGTCTTAAAGTGGTGGGTGGGGGTGGGGGTGGGGCTGCCTTCATCATGAGTCCTTGGGCTGATGGAGTATCTTGTCGTCCATGGTTGTTTTTATGTCGTGGGTTTTGAGGAAGTTGTTCTACTTCTGCCTACTTTTCTCTGTCCCAAGTTTCTCTGAAACCTTCTTTTTCATCATTTCTTCCATATGGTTTGACACCATATACCAATCTTACTTGCCACTTTTGTTACCAGAAACAAGAGTTTTTCTGAATATTTTTGCATGTGCAGATCCTTTGCCTCTGTCTGTGATGGTATTGCTGGGTCAGTGACTTTGGGCGGGGAGGATGACGTCTGTTCTAGTCCCAACAGGGAAGTTGGTAACTGGTATCCTCAGCTGGCAAGGAGATTGGCGTGTGCCAGGTGGTCTCTCTTGGTGTGTTCCTTGGGACGACTATTGCGTCAGTTAAACTTCTGTAGGAAATAGTGATTGGCAGAGTGCGTGCGTGTTTTAGGAACTTGCTTGGTTAGCTTTCTCCTGTTGGCTTAATGCCAATGTCCTATTGGCAACATTGTGGGGAAGAAAACTCCAAACTTGGGACTCAGATCTGAGCTTGAGTTCTGGAGCATCAGCTGACTTCTTCTGTGACATTGGACTCAAGCTCTTCCCTTTTCTGTCCCTTAGTTTTCCCCTCTGTAAAAGGGGTTTTTCATTTCATTTCTTTTTTTTTGTTATTTTATTAAAAAGAAAAAAAGAACTTAAAAAAAAACAGGAAAAAATAAGACAAAACAAAACATTGTCATGTGCCCAACAGAACATCAAGAGGTTCAAAATATATAACAATAAATTACCAGTTCAAGAAAGGATATATAATAGTAGACATTATATCCATCAGTGTCCATCTTTGTAGGTTGTTCTTTTGTTCTCTGCTGCATCCTTTTTACTTTTTTTCCTCCTTTCATCCCTCACCCCCACCCCCATGCAGGCTGTAGTTAATTGAGAATATATTTATGTATACATATATAGATATATACATTTACACACACACACATGTCTTTCCTATCCCTGGTGACTCTTTCCTTTAATTCTTTTCCTTATCTTACCTTGCTATTAACCTCCCCCCACCCATGGATTTCTCTTTTGTCTTCTTCCACCATCCTTTGCTTCCCCCTCTGCCCATCTCCCCCCCACCTTATTTCTTTATACATTTTGGAGGGTACTGTACCTTTCATCATGTATGTACTGCCTATTTAACCCATTCCTGATGTGACTAGGTTTTCAGAACTACAAACCCTTCTCCCCTTTTTAATGCCTCTTTGTCTATTCTGCCTCATTTGTATAACATAATTACTATTTTTATTTTAATCTACCCCAATATTTCTTATGAGCTATCCAATTGCTGATGCCAGTCTTTTTATTTTATTTTATTTTATTTATTTTATTTTTTTATTAAAGCTTTTTATTTGTATAACATATGTATGGGTAGTTCCCCAGCATTGATCTTTACAAAGCTTTCCATTACAAATTTTACCCCCAGTCCCCTCCCCTCCCCTAGATGGCAGGAAGTCCACTACATGTTAATAATGTTGAAATGCTTGAGAAGTTATGCAAGAAAAATCCTATCTACAAGAAAAAAAAAGAAAATCAGAGAAAGGCAACACAATGCAAGCAAACCTCAATAGAGAGCATGAAAATGTTACGTTGTGGTCCATATTTCATATCCCTCTCTCTGGGTGTATATGGTCTTCTTCAGTGAACAATTGGAACTGGTTTGAGACAATTCTTTGTTGCAGAGAGCCATGTCCATCAGAATTGATCATCATGTAATACTGTTGTTGCTGTGTATGATGATCTCCTGGTTCTGCTCGTTTCACTCAGCGCTGATGCCAGTCTTAAAACATATGCTATACTTTTCCATGTAAAAACATAAACAATTTATCCATGTTAAGTTCTTTGAAACTGATCTTTGATACAGTTTCTTAATATGCTAAATTATTTGGTTAGTTGAAAGAAAGTTCTGAAAGTTTGCAACTTTGTTGAATATCCTTTTTTTATTATTCAATATTATGGATGATATTTTTGGCCACAGGCCTAGTTCTTTTGATTGCCAGTATATCTGATTCCATGATCTTCAGTCTTTTGTTGTGGCTGTTGATAAGTCCTGTACAATTGTAATTGTAGCTTCAGCATATTTGAATTGTTTTTTCCTTGTTTCTTTTTGTTTTGGGAGTTTTGAAATTTGGTAATAATATTACTGTGTGTTTTCCACAAAGAATCTCCTTGAGGTGGTGATTGGTAGATTTTTTTCTATTTTTACTTTCCCCATATGTTCTATCACTCAAGGATAATTTTGTTGGATTATTTCTTGCATTTTTGCATCAAGGTTCTTTTTTGAGTCATGGCTTTCAGGTAATCCAATTATTCTTATATTTTCTCTTCTTGATCTGTTCTTGATCATTTGTTTTTCTTTTCTTTTTTAATAATAGCTTTTTATTTTCAAAATACATGTAAAGATGGTTTCAGCATTCACCCTTGCAAAACCTTGTGTTCCAAATTTTTCTCCCTCCCCTTCCCCCATTGCCCTCTCCTAAATAGCAAATAATCCATTATAGGTTAAACATGTGCAACATGTTTAAACATGTTAAACATGTTCTTCTATTTGTTGTTTTTCTTAAGATGGTTCACATTCGATTCTATTTCCTCATTTTTTTAAAAAAATATTTTTTCATTCTTTATGATATGTTTTGTTATTTCTTAGTCTCTTATAGCTTCACTGGCTTCCCCTTGATCCAATTCTAATTTTCAAAGAGTTATTTTCATCTTTGAGACTCTTTTTTACTAATTGATTAACTTTTTTTTTTCATAATCTTCTTGTTTTTCTTGGATTTTATTTTATTTTTATCTTCCTTAGTGTCTCTCATTCAGTTTTTAAATTCTTTTTTGAATTCTTTAATGTTGCTCTTTGGGGTAGAAGAATCATTTTTTTACTTCACTGTCCTTCTCTGAAGACAAACCTCGGTCTTCCCATAGTAAGTTTCTATGGTTGGGTTCTTTCTCCTTTGCTGGTTGTGTGTGTGTGTGTGTGTGTGTGTGTGTGTGTGTGTGTGTGTGTGTTAATGAGAAGTATTAGTGTAAGTACTTCTAATCCTGGTGTGGAGGGATGGTGCCCCTAGTTTCACTTCAGCTGCCCCTTCTGACCTAGAACCCCAAACCAAGAGCTCCCCCTTCCTGCTTTCGTGATGTGCTGGTCCCCTCTGGCCCCAGGGGTCCCACTTGGTGTTTTGGCAGAGCCTAGAGGGGTCTGCATTTCTTAAGGGTTAAATCCCCTACTGGAGTCTTTCTTTGGATATTTTCGGGCTGTACCAGGAGGACCCCTGTTCTGCCCCAAATCTTGTTGATTTCTCACCAGTCTATGTTTGCCCTGAGGTGAAAATTTGTTCTGTTTGTGAGGAAATCTGGAGAGCTTGAGATTTGCCGAGCCCCATCTTCCCAGAATCCTGCAGTGAGGGGCCTTTCTAGGATGTGCTCCCGTTTGTCTGGCCTTCGACCCCTTCCTCAGTTGTTTCTGCTCTCATTCCCTTTTGGCTGCTCGTTGCTGCCCTCAGTATTGGTCGCATAGGAATGCTTGTGGGGGTGGGGGCAGGGGTCTTGCAGCCTTGGCCTCCCTCTTGGGCTCTGACCAGCCCTATTTACATTCTTTTTCTTCTGCAGTTGTAGGACGAGCAACCGAAAGAGCCTGATTGTTCCATCCAGCACCTCCCCAACCCTGCCCCGGCCCCACTCACCACTCCATGGCCACCCAGGTAAGCTGCTCCAGATGAAGAGGGATGGGAGAGGTCCTTGGAGGCCAAAAAGGAACGTTTTAGCTCCCTGAGCTCCCCAGGCGTGGGGTTCAGCACCATGAACATGCACAGGAATATCCCTGTTTTATTTAAAAAAAAAAAAGATATACCAACGAGGAAATGTGCCTCCCCCAACTCCAGCTCCACGTTGGGCTCCCTTCTGTACCAAGCCAAATTGCTCCCTACCCCATGGGTGTGATGGTCTGCCTTCGCAGCCCTGCCTCTGAGCCTAGAGGCCAGAAGATTTTTAAGAAAAGGTCCATGTTTGGCTGCTTCTGGGGATCCCTCCTATTCCGTGCTGCCACAGTTGGCCACAGATGCCTCGGGCTGCCCCCTTTTACCGGGTCGTATGCTTTCTCAGAGTATGAGTCGGCCTCATTCACCACTGACGGCTCCAGCTTCCTGCTCTGTGCATTCAGCTCTGAGTTGAGGCGCAGGAGGGCTAAAAGGAAGCTAGAGTTCAGGCTTGAAGTGCAGGTTGAAGGAAACTGAGCATGTGTGAGCTAGAGGAGAGATTCACAGGAGGGAGATGGATGCTCAGAGGGCTGCAGATGCAGTCTGGATTGGATGCTCCCTGAGGGCCCATTCCATCCAGAGAGTTTGAGATGTCAGTTGCAGACTTAATAAGTAAGAATAAGTAACCCATGAGCAATAATATTTCTCCATTTGTTTAGACCTGTCTTTATATGCAAAGTATTTTGTAATTTTGCTCATACAGTCTTCAGGTTTGTCTTGGAGATACCCCAGTATTTATGACCACTTTTGTGCATTGGTTGTGAAGTTTTTATGCCCCAACATATAATCAAATTTTCATAAGGGTACCATGTACATTTGAGAAAAGTTTCCACTATATCTAACTTTTCTAAGATTTTCTAAGATTCTACTTATCTCCTCAACTTGATTCTCATTTGTTTTATGGTTAGATTTACCTAGTTTTTGAAAGGCAAAGTTGAGAGCAGCTAGGTGACACAGTGGATAGAGCCCCAGCCCTGAAGTCAGGAGGATCTGAGTTCAAATGTGACCTCAGACACTTAGCACTTCCTAACTGTGTGACCCTGGACAAGTCACTTAACCCCAATTGCCTCAGCAAAAAAAGGCAAAGTGGAGCCCTGCTGTTTGTGTAGTTTTATTGTCTTCTTCCTCCTGTAATTCATTTAATTTATCCTTTAAGAATTTGGATGCTATGCTATTTGGTACATATATGTTTTATATTGACTTTCCTTTATTGTAGTTTTCCCTGTTTATCTCTTTTAATTAGGTCTGTTTTTGCTTTTACTTTATCTGAGACCATGATTTCTATTTGCCTTTTTCTTTTTAGTTCAGTTGAAGAATAATAGATTCTTTTCCAGTCTCTTATTTTTAATTCAGATGTAGTTCTTGGAAACAACATATTATTGAATTTTGGTTTCTTATCCATTCTGCTATCTGCTTTGTGTTGTGGCTGTGAATTCATCCCATTTACAGTTATGGTTACTATTAAGTGCAAGTCCTATTTTCTTTCATTTATATTTCTCTCTCTTTTTATCCTGTTCCTCCTCCAAAGTCTGTTTTGCTTCTAATCACTGCCTTCCTTTATCATCTTTCCTTTTATACCTCCTCTTTCTCTTATCCCCTTCCCTTCCTACTTCGGTGTTGTTTAATATAGATTTCTATGCCCCATTGAGTCTGTATTTTCCCTCCTTGAACTAATTTAGATATGTTGGGGCATAAAAACCTCACAACCAATGCACAAGTGTTAACTACCTTCCCCTCCACTGTGAAAGCTCTTCCTTGTGTGCCTCTTTTATGGGAGATAATTTACTCCATTCTTCCTCTCCCTTCTCCCTTTTCCCACTGCATTGCTCTTTCTCACCCATCTGATTTTATTTTTTTAGATTATCCTAGTTTATGCATGTTACTCTCATGCCCTCCTTATGTAGAATTCTTCTAACTGCCCTAATAATGATAAAATTCTTAGAATTAACATCATTTTCCCATAAAGGAATGTAAACAATTCAACTTTTGTAGAGTCCCTTAGGATTTCTCTTTCCTGTTTATTTTTTTTAAGCTTTTCTTTGAGTCTTGTATTTGAAAGCCAAATTTTCTATTCAATTCTGGTCTTTTCCTCAGGGATGCTTGAAAATCCTCTATTTCATTACATAGCTTTTTTTTTTTTTTTCCCTCCTGAAGGATTATAGTCAGTTTTGCTAGGTGGGTTATTCTTGGTTGTGATCATAACTCTTTTTGTCTTCTGGAATATTCTATTCTAAATACTCTTACTTCTTTAATGTGGTAACTGCTAAATCTTTTGTGATTCTGACTGGCTTTGTGATATTTGAATTTTTGGCTGCTTTTGAAGTATTTTCTTTTTTAACATGGGAGCTATGGAATTTTTAATATTACTGGGACTTTTCATTTTGGAATCTCTTTTCAAATGGTGGTCGGTAGCTTCTTTCAATTTCTGTTTTACCCTCTGGATCGATATACAGGGCTGAAATATGGTGTCTGTGTCCTTTCTTTTGACCATGGTTTTAGGTAGTTCAATAATTCTTAAATTATGTCTCCTCAGTCTATTTTCTGATCAGTTATTTTTCTGATGAGACATTTTCTTCTATTTTTTTTCATTCTTGTGCTTTGTTTTGTTGTTTCCTGATGTCTCATGGAATGATTAATTTCCACTTGCCCTATTCTAGTTTGTAAGGCATTATTTTCTTCAATGAGGAGTTGTATTCCTTTTCCCCATTTATCCAATCCTGCTTCTTTTAATTAAAGCTTTTTATTTTCAAAATCTATACATGAATAATTTTCAATATTCACTTTTAGAAAATCTTGTGTTCTAAAAATTTTCCCTCTCCTTCCCACCCCATTCTCTAGATGGCAAGTAATCCAATATATGTTTTCTATACATATTTCCACAAATATCATGCTGCACTAGAAAAATCAGATTAAAAAGGGAAAAATGAGAAAGAAAACAAAATGCAAGCAAACAAATTCATAAAAGTGAAAATACTATGTTGTGATCCACACTCTCTCTGGATGTAGATGGCTCTCTTCATCACAAGACTGTTGGAACTGTCCTGAATCATCTCATTGTTGAAGAGAGCCACACCCTTCAGAACTGATCATCATATAGTCTTGTTGTTGCTGTGTATAATGATCTCCTGGTTCTGCTCGTTTCACTCAGCATCAGTTTATGCAAGTCTCTCCAGGCCTCTCTGAAATCATCCTGCTGGTCGTTTCTTACAGAACAATAATATTCCATAATATTAATATACCATAATTTGTTCAGCCATTCTCCAATTGATGGGCCTCTATTCAGTTTCCAGTTTCTAGCCACTACAAAAAGGGCTGCCACAAACATTCTTGCACATGTGGGTCCCTTTCCCTCCTTTAAAATCTCTTTGGGATATGAACCCAATAGAGACACGGCTGGGTCAAAGGGTATGCACAGGTTGATAATTTTTTGAGCATAGCTCCAAATTGCTTTCCAGAATGGCTGGATCCGTTCACAGTTCCACCAACAATGCATCAGTGTCTCAGCCTTCCCACATCCCCTCCAACATGCGTCATTATCTTTTCCTGACATTTTAGCCAATCTGACACGTGTGTAGTGGTATCTCAGAGTTGTCTTAATTTCCATTTCTCTGATCAATAGTGATTTGGAGCACCTTTTCATATGACTAGAGATGGTTTTAATTTTTTCATCTAAAAATTGTTCATATTTAAGGAATTATTTTAATCTGTCAATTTTTGTACCTCTTTTTGCCAAGCTATTATCTTTTTTTTTTTTTTTGGAGACAATTGACATGACTTGCCAGGGTCACACAGCTAGAAAATGTCTAAAACCAACTTTGACCTCAAGTCCTTCTGCCTCCAGGGCTGGTGCTCTATCTATCCATTGTGTCAGCTAGCTAGCCCTATTAATTAATTAAGCTGCCCTCTTTTTATAATTCTCTTCCCTTGCTCTCTTTTCTTTACTCAATTTTTCCTCTATTTTTCTACAATTTTGGAAATCATTTTTGTGCTCTTCAGGGAATTCTTATTGGGCTCCTTTTTCTTTCTTTGAGCCTTTGCTTGTAGCTGTTTTGTCACCACCCTGTCACCATGGTAGCTTTTTATGGTTGGGTTCCTTTTTGTTTGTTCATGTGCTCACTTTCCCAGCCTATTTCTTGACTTTGATCCCTCCTGTTAAAGTTGGGCTTTGTTCCTGGGGGTGGCAGTGGGGAAGGGCACTGTCCTAAGCTCCATTCCTTTTTTGCTCTTGTTTTCAGAACTAGTTCTGGGGTTCTGGAAGTTTTTGGTGCTTCTCAGGTGATGTTGCTGCTCTTCTGGTCTTACCTAGGCAAGGACCCTGCTCTCTGGTGACTGTGAGCAGGGCAGCTCCCTGAAGGGAGAACTGGGCTGAGAGCTTCCTTACTGCCCCGTCTTGGCTCTTCCCTGGGATTTGCCCCATGGAAGATCTTGAAGAGGGAAATGACCTCGATGCCAGGGTCGGCTGGGTGAGGGCTGTTGTTGGGCAGGGCAGTCAGGTGTCTGATGTAGGAATTCCTGGGAGAGGGCATGAGGAAGGGAACAAGGAAGCCTAGAAGAGGGATTGGGGAGGTGAAGCCTAGGGACCTTCCAGGGTGAGGTAATAGGCAGATCCTGGGGATGACCCAGAGGGCGGGAGATGATACTTCTTACCCTGGGGCACACCAGAGAAAGGCTCAGTGCCTCCCCCTGCCCCCAGTACCCACTCCCACCCACTTTGCCTTGGCCCTTGTGTCCCTTTACTCAGAGGGAACAGTCTGTGACTTACTGGCCTGCAGTTGGACCTTGTTCCCAGAAAGCCTCTGGGTGTGGCCTGGCTGTCCTTGGGTTCCTGGGCCTGGGCAGCTCTGTCCTTAGCCGTCCTGCCTTTGCCTTGGTAGGAGGCTAGTATGTCCAGGGGTGGCGGGGGAGGCCAGGGGCATCTGGAGCCAGCATGTCCCAGGTACCTGCATACTGCCCATCTGTGTGTTGTTGGGTCTCTGAAAGAGAGTGTGGGGAGAGATTGGCTTTGGGGGCATAAGCTGAGGGGAGGGGGCTGTGGCAATGGGAGGGCTGGCTGAGGAGCAGCTTCAGGCCGGGCCTGTTTCCTGAGCTCCTGGGCCAGCCTCAGTGCTGAGGGGACTGGCCCGTGGACTGAAGGGGGACCTGCAGGACTTGGAGCAGAGCCTCTGCCTCCCTTTGCACCATTTTGGGGCCAGACTTGTCCAGCAGGCCAGATAAATTTAGGCCCCCGGTGCAGGAGATCTTTTACTTCTGGAAAGAACTGGCCAGAAACTGGGAAGGGCTCCAGTCCTCCCAGCGACTCCCGACCCCAGCTAGCTGAGGGCCAGGGTCCTGAGATTGTGGCCGCCTTGTTGGCCATCAGGATGGAGAAAGGGAAGACTGAAGGGAAGTCAGTCAGGCTCCCTGCTGGGTGGGCTAGAAACTGGGAGCTCCTCCCCCTCCTCAGAGAGCTTCGATTCTGGGGGGACACAGACCAGAATTAGCTGGGGCTGAGCTGTCCTGGGTAGCAGAGACTTGAATCAAGCCACCAAGAGGCAGAGGGGAGGCTCAGCCTGGTCGCAAGGATGTGGGAGGGGGGGTGGTCAGCAGAGCAGACTGGCCTGCAGTGGGCAAGAAAGGCTGGCCCAGCGTGAGCACCACCTTCCATCTCTGGACAGGGCAAAGGCCTTCCCTCTGTCCTTATCTGTACCTTGTCTGTCCATGCCTCTCTGCACGGCGTCTCCCCACTGGACGAGGTGCTCAATAAATGCTTGTGGACTTGTTGGAAAGGCAGGCTGGGGTCTCGTTGGGAAGAGTTCTTGCTTCCAAACAGATTTTATAGTCAGTGCTAGCGGTACTAGGGAGCCACGAGTGACTACTGAGGGGGGCTTTTGTATGGCATTCATAGCCTGCCTCGGGGTTTGCAGAACCCTTCAGGAATATTGTGTTTACCACAACCCGGGGGAAGGGGCTGCTAGGAGAACCTACTTTGCAGTTGAGAAAACGAGGCAGACGGGAACCCAGGTCACCCAGCTAGGAAGTGTGCGAGGCTGGATTTGCACTCAGGTCTTGCTCACCCAACTCTGTCCCCTGGATCACCAGCTGCCCCCTTGGAGGGAGGAGAAAGGACCCGGGGTGGGTGTGGGGGGGTGTCATGCTCATGTCAGCTCCCTGCTCAAGGCCACCAGGCTCCAGCCCTTGCTGGGTCCCACCCTTTCCCTTAGCTTCTGTGACACCCAAGGCAGGGTGGTCTCCTGCTTGTAAAGCTTCTTCCCTCTATCAGGAGGGGGCAGAATGAGTGCGGTCTGCACAGGGTGGGACCCCCCTTCTCCCTCTTTGTGCCTCCCCAGGGCATGTGCACGGGGCGCCAGGGGCTTCCTCTGTATGGGGAGAGGATCAGACAGACTGGATTCTTGTCGGCCCCAGCAGCCTCTCCTGGCATCCCTGTGCTGCCCACTTGTCTCAGTGCCAGCGGGCACGGTTCATGGCTCTCCCTGCTCTTTGCCCTCCTGGAGGGTACACCCTGTTTCTGAGATGCTGATTGTGCTCGGCTTCCAAGGCCCCCTTGGGGAGCCAGGGGTGCCAGGGTCTGAGATGGCGTCCCTAGAGAGAACCTGGTGACAGCAGGAGCTTGGGGAGGAGAGGGCGGGGGTGGGCAGGGTCGTGGGAGACGTGCTGTGCTCAGCTTGGCCCCGGAGGGACCCCCCGCTGGGAGAAGCAGGTTTGGGCTCAGTCCCAGGGAGGACGAGCCTCGGGTGCGGGCTGGTCCCGCGTGGCCTGTGGGGAGGTTGAGTGGCCGTGGTTGTGAACGTGGACTCAGAGGGTTCTGTGGCCAGGGGGGCTGGTGCTAGAGGCAGCTGGAGAGGGAGGCCCGGGCCTGAGGCTGAGGCCGCGCCCCAGTCACCTGTGGTCTCCTAGTAAATGTAAGGTCGGAGGTCATCTGTGAGGTCATGTAAGCTGCGACCCTGTTTTACCTTAGAGACTGAGCCTTAGGGAGCTGAACCAGCTTGCCCCAGGGTGACATGGGTACTCGCCAGAGGCAAGATTTGAACTCAGGTCCTCCGACTCCAGCATCAGGACTCTTTCTGTGGCACCGTGATGTTTCTGCGTCAGTGGGGGGGGGGGGGCCACCACAAGATAGCCGCCATGTTGTTTCCTGGCCAGCCGTCCTGATTGAACACTGACTGTCTGCCCCTCCCTCTGGCCTCTCAGCTGGGGGTTCCCTCAGCCCCTCCCCTCAAGCTCACCCCAGCCCCAGCAGCATCCCCCCCTCTTCCCCAGTCTGGAGTCTGGTGCTGGGCCTTCCTCCCATCCGGGAGCCGGAGCTATCTTTGGCTCACCCTGAACGACTGTGACCCTGGACCACCTTTGTCCCTCCTCCCTGGTGGTGAGCACAGCTCACTGGCCTTGCCCACTGCCCCGGGGGGAGGACGAGGGGCGGTTGGCCTGGGGGTGGCAGGTGGGGAGGCCCCCGGGCCCCCGAGCTGAGCCAGCTCTCCTGTTCTTCCCACAGGCGGTAGTCCTCTGGACAGCCCCCGGAACTTCTCTCCCAGTGCTCCGGCCCCGCACTTTTCCTTCGTTCCTGCCCGCAGGTAAGCTGCCACGGGCTGGCAGGAGGAGGCCCCGGGCCCGGCTCTGTGGGAGCTCTGCCCCGACAGGGTGTTCCATCTAGGGGACTTTGCCAGGGCAGAACTGATGGGCTCCATTTGGACCCCGGTGCCTGCAGGCCCTGAGCCCCACTGGGGATGCCCGCCCTCCCCAGGGTCACCCGCCGCTCTGGTTGCCAGCCACATCCCTGGGCATGTCCCCTGACCCCACGTACCTGCCTTATTCCATCCTCTCAGAACCCCCTTTGTAGTCCATGAGTCCCCTCTTCCTGGCTCTTTAAATCTTGAGTGAATGAACCCAGGCTGTCAGCTGCTCTGGGCTTCCACTCCACGGCCTTTGGGGCAGAGAATCGCCCCCCGGTCTCCCCAGGGGGGCAGGCCTTGGGCACAGGCTCTTTGTTCTTCTGCCCACACCGGGCACCTCAGGCCCAGGGCAGGTGTGGCGCTCTGGGGTGGGAACGTGGCCGTCCCTGGCTGCCCACAGGGCTTTGGTTTGCCTTGGTTCTCATTCCTCTGTCCAATCTCTCCCTGCAGCCATGGACACAGAGCAGACAGGTAACTGGGGGCATTTGGGGACAAGTGCCAGGCCTGCAGCAAGGCATGGGTGGGGGAGGTCAGCCCGTCCGGTCCCCACCATGGCCAAGGCAATGCTGGGTCTGCCAGCAGTTTTGGATTTCTCTTCCCTCCCCTGTAAAATGGGGGCATTGGGCCAGCTGGTGCCAAGGTCACCAGCTCTGGGTAACCTCGTGGGATTGGTGGCAAAGCCAGCAGCCTAGAAGTGAGCCTCCATGCCATTGCCAGGAGCCCTTTCTGCCACAACCCTCCTGGCAGCCTCCTCGGGGCGGACTCCCCTGGTAGGGGCCTTGTTTGGGGCAGGGCCCGGGCAGCGGCTGGGTGGCAGTGGGGCCTGAGGGCTCGGTGCCCTGCTCCGGGGCCGGCTGTGCTGTGCATCCTGGGGTGGGAGGAGGGGAGGAGAGGGATGCCGCCGAGCGCTCAGGCCTCCTCACTGACTTTAGGCTCTGGCACGGGGTCCGTCCTGGCATGTTGGCAGTGTGGGGGAGAGAAGGGGATCTGCCCTGCTGAGTCACGGTCCTCCGTGGGCCCAGCTGACTCTCATGCCCTCCTGCTGTCCTTGCTGTGGCCCTGGTCAGCCTTGTGGCTTCTTGGTGACTCGCCACCTCTTGGCCCAGGGGTGTGAATGGGGAAGGGCAGATGCCATGTGCCACGTGGGGGGCGGGGAGCAGACCCTTGGTTGGCAGTGTGTCTTCCTAGGCATCACCCAGAGGCATCCCAGCACTGGACATGGCATCCTGCTAGGGAGATGTTAATCTTTGGGGTCATAGGTGCCCAGGCCCAGGCCTGCAGAAGGCCTGGACCCTGGTGGGCAGAGGCAGGTGGCACGGGGTGCTGGCAGGCAGGTGTCTCACTAACATGTCTCTATCACAGGACGGATGGACGGCGCTGGTCCTTGGCCTCTCTTCCTTCCTCTGGTTATGGAACCAACACCCCTAGTTCTACTGTCTCCGTAAGTCCTCAGGCTTCCAGTCCCAGGCCCTGCACGTAGGCCGCGGCTCCAGCCCTTTGTTCTTCTGGCCACACTGGGCACCTCAGTGCCTTCTCTGACTATGGCCTGGGCCCCTCCCTCAAAGCCAGATGCAGCTTGGCAGGAGAGGCCGGACCAAGGAAGGAAGGCCTCAGGGACAGCCCGGGCATGGGCAGGGGGGAGCCCAGGATGCTTGTGAGGGCCCCCTGAGGTGTTTGTCCTAGAGAACAGGCCCGGGCACTTGGTGAGGGCCCTCTGAAAGTGAGCTCCTTCCTAAAGTGACAGGGTCAGACTTGGTGGTGAGGAGAGGGACTGTGGGAGGGTGGCAGCCATCAGAGGGCCATCGGAAGAGTCCGGGAGAGGATTCGAGCATCTGGGGCTCCAAGTGCTCAGAGGGGCTGCTCTGAATGAGCCCTGTCATCCGACGGGGCAGGGGGACATCGAGGCCCGGTGGGGAGGTCTGGAAGATGGGACGGCTTGGGAGGAAGGAGGAGCATGAGCGGCGTCCAGCGGGAGGCCATCATGGGGAGCATCGGGCACGAGAGGCAGCAGAGGGACCAGAGCTGGATCCGTGGCATCTACGGGGAGGGGAAGTCGGCTCCTTGGATGCCAAGGCTGGAGGCGCACCGTGAAGAAAGGGAGGCTGAAGGTGCCCCACGCTGGGCAAGGTGCCCACACGGAGGAGCTCTCCAAGGGCTCATCGAGGCAGGAGGAAGAAGCAGAACCTTCAAGAGAGGCTGAAACACCATCCAACAAGGAGATGGCCCGGGCTTAGCTGCTGAAGGGCAGGATGAGGGGACGACAACCCCAGGATGCTCCAAGACAGAAAGGGAGGAATAGGAATGAATTTAGAGCAGAAACGGGAGACTTTGGAACCTAAAGGGAGGAAGAAAAGTGGGGGGTCCAGAGGGAGCAGGAAGCCTCGGGTCCCATGGGGGGCCACGGGGTCCCAGAAGTAATACAAGAACTCTGTGGGGGCCCTGCAGCCCAGCCCCGGAGCCCCTGAGACTGCCTAACAGATGTGTGATGCCCACTGGGAGCTGTTGGGTTTGGTCTCCTGGGGCTTCTCGGCCCTCATGGTTCCTGGGAGCACATCAGCCGTGCAGAAGCTGCTTTCCAGGCTGCTGGGGTTCGGGGGACCAGGAGGTGCAGTGGCCTGGGGGTGGGAGGTCGCCAGCCCATCTCTAGCTCTTGTTGGACAGTGGCTGTGACCTCCCTGTCTGAGGGAGCCAACCTAGAGGAAGGGAGGAACCCGAAAGCTTGGGTGCGGATGAAGGACTCCATGGGAGGCAGAGAGAAGTCGGGCACCACGGCTGGCCCCGGAGGCTGCGTAGGAGCCCCAGCCCGAGCACGGGGCCGGCATCCCCAGGGGGCTTGCCTTGGGCGTGAGCTGGGCCCAGAGGGAGTGGTGGGAGAAGTGCTGGGAGCACCGGCTGACCCAAGCTGCCCTCACAAAGAGGAAAGGGCTAAACAGGGCTGGAGACTGGGGTGTGGGCTGGGGGAAAGGAGGAGGCCAGGTGACCCTCCCTTGGGGACCCCGAGGAGGCGTCAGCAGAACCAGCCCCAGGGTGCTGGCGCTCCCTGTCATGTGGATCCCTCAGTCACTGGGCAGCATTCAGAGCTCCCTTTGGCCCCAAGGCTAAAAATACCTCCTCTTTCCACCGGGCCCCATTGCTGCTGCCAGATCTGTGTCCCAGGCGGCCACCATCACCCAGTCTGTGTCCACCCCTCCCAACCCCGGACAGCTGTCCCCTCCAGCAGTTAAAGGAAATCCCCTGCAGTGGGCACGCTGCCCAGGATGACTATTGATGGGCAGGCAATGGGGGATGCTTCACCACAGCCACCCCTTGAGCTGCCCCCGGCCTGGCCAGACACAGCCAACGGCCAGGAAGGTCCTGCCGGGGAGGAGCCAGAGCCACTCTTGCCTGTCTCCTCAGTCCCCTGTCCTCCACGGGCCCCCCTGGGAGGGAGCTGCCCCATTCAGGTGCCCCCCAGATTGGATGAGGGTCTGCTTTTCAGGGCTCTCAGTGCCCCCCAAGAAGGGCTTCCTGACACGGCCCCTCTGGGGTTTGTGGGGGGGTTTGGACCAGACAAGCTCGCTGTCCCCCCAAGTCACGCTGACCTGCCTCTCTGCTTCTCCTCCCCAGTCATCCTGCTCCTCCCAGGAGAAGCTGCACCAGCTGCCCTTCCAGCCCACGGCAGATGAGTTGCACTTCCTGACGAAGCATTTCAGCAGCGAGAGTGTCCCGGACGAGGAGGGCCGCCAGTCGCCAGCCATGAGGCCCCGCTCACGCAGCCTCAGGTGAGCCCTCTCCAGCTGGGCCAGGGCCAGAGCCGGGGCCCCGCCTCCTCCAGGGCGGGCTCCTCAAGGGATGGTGGGACACGGTCAGGCTGGTGCCGAGGGGCTCTTAGCCTGAGCCTGGCTCCTGGGTGACCCCTGGGGGTCTGACACCTCACTGGGTCTGGCAGTCTGTCCTCTGGGACCAGCGCGTCCCACCGTGTGGCCCTGGCCCCCACCCACGCACTGCTGCACGTATGTGCTCTCAGGTACACATGGGCACCTGCCTCTGGGCCCAGGCCTGCTGCGGCTGGGGGCGGGGGTCCAGCCTCCCATAGGCCACAGGCTGGCCCTCTTCAGAGATGGGGAGGCGGAGTGCTGAGCACCCCCGGAGGGTGGCCAGTGTCCTTGTGGGAAGGGCCTCGTCAGCCTGCGTGGCCCGCAGCCCACTGGCAAACTCTGTTCTCTCACCTTTGCTTTCAGCCCTGGCCGCTCTCCGATCTCCTTTGACAGTGAAATAATAATGATGAATCATGTGTACAAAGAAAGATTCCCCAAGGTAAGGGGCTGCCGGGGGGCCTGAGGTCCAGATGAAGGGACCCAAAGACAGGCAGGTGCAGACCCTGCCCTCAGGGGGCTCCCACTCTAACAGGGGCGCCGTGGGCAGTGCTGACTGGGCTCGGGAGGATTGGAGTTCAAATCCAGCCTCAGACATGGTGTGGACTAGCTCGTGTGACCCTGGGCAAGTCACTTAAACCAGACTGCCCTGCAAAAAACCCAAAAGATACAGGGCACATGCAAAGTGAGAGGGGCACTGGGGTCAGGAGGACGGCCCCGGCCATCCCCCACAGGGCTGGGAAGGAGGAGGCCAGAGATGAGACCAGCACGAAAGGGGCTCGGAGCTGGGGGGCTCAGGCACTGCTGATGGTCCCATCTGGCTCCTCCCTGCTTGGAAGAGCCCTGATCCCCAGGGTGCACTGTCAGTGTTTTCAGAAGGTAGTGATGAGCTAGAGTGTGCAGAGGAGGTGCCCAAGCTGGAGAGGAACCTGAAGGGAGCCCGTGAGGAGGAAGGGCAAGGTCACATTGGGCAGCTCTGATGGCCAGGAGGGGACAAGACATGGCTGCCAGCCTGGTTTCCCAGCAGTGTCTCTCTGGCTTCCGAGCTGGGCGGCTCCAGGGGATTCCGGCCTCCCCTTCCTCTGGAT
This sequence comes from Myrmecobius fasciatus, assembly GCA_023553655.1. NCBI lineage: Eukaryota > Metazoa > Chordata > Mammalia > Dasyuromorphia > Myrmecobiidae > Myrmecobius > Myrmecobius fasciatus. Next base: position 17,187 of record JAJPUD010017016.1, read on the forward strand.
GGGAAGGCTTTCTCACGGCCCCTGCGGTCCAGCCCCTGCACACGTGGACCACCGGGTGCCTGGAGAGGGTCAGGCTTGGGTTGGAGGGCGTTTTCCTGGTCTGCAAGTTCAGGATGAGCCGGTGGGGCGGCTGAGACAGTCCTGGGCGGGCTGGCCGGGGGGAGGACGGTGGCTCGGCCACTCAGAGCTGGAGAGAAGTGCTGGAACCGGAACCGGTGGCCTCATTTTACCAATTGTGGCTTTGAAAAGTCGTATGTGGAAGAGTGGCTGAGAGCACTCAGGGGCCTTACTCCTCGCCGTGCCCGATGCTGCTGACTTTAGGTCCCTCTGGATCTAATGCAGCGATCCCTGGGTGCTGTGGACTGAGTGCCAGCCCCCGGGCCCAGGGCAAAGGGTAACTAGCTGGGTTTGCCCAGGCTCCATCCTACAGGGAAGTGGAGGATAGTCTCTCAGAGGGAGGCACTGGCATCAGGGAGGACCGAGAAGGGCCCCTCCAGGCCAGGCAGGTGTCAAGCTGTAGAAGAGGGGATTCGAGGGGGAAAAGTTGAGCAGGGGGGACCCTCTGAGAACCTTCTTGGAGGATCTGAAAAGACTCAGGAAGCCGATGGCAGCAGACCCAGGAGGATGCTCCCCAAAGAGGCTGGTGGGGTCCAGAGTGAAGGGGGTGCAGGGGTGCCCGGGCAGATGTGAGGAGCGGCCCCTGGCAGCCGGTGCTGGACAGACCAGCCCTCACCTCCTCCAGGCTGGCTGCTGGGGAGACTCAGCATCCAGACAGAAGGAAGCAGTTCTCGCCTTCATGGAGCTGACTGTGACTGGGGGAACCCAGCGCACATCTGGGTGTAGAGAGGCTCTCCAAGGTCTTATTGCAGCATTTAGCCGAGGAGCCCGGCCATCCCTCTGAAGTCAGCAAAGGGACATGGGGAGGGCGCTGGTGCTGGGGGAGTCACAGAAAGTGTCTTGGGGGAGGGGGATGTGAGCCGCATCTGGAAGGGAGCTAGCGCTTTGTGAGCCAGCTGTGCGTGGCGGGAGGCCCACCCCATTGTCCAGGGACAGCTGGGACGGCGCCACCCCCTTCGGTCTCTCCTGCGAGCCCTACATGCCCAGGGATTGTGGGCCCCCATGTCCCCCCCACTGCTTCTGAGGGCCCTCTTTGCCCCCCAGGCCACGGCGCAGATGGAGGAGCGGCTGGCCGAGTGTATCGCCTCGAATGCCGCCGAGAGCGTGCTGCCCCTGGCAGACGGGGCCCTGAGCTTCATCCACCACCAGGTCATCGAGCTGGCCCGGGACTGCCTGGACAAGTCCCGTGAGGGGCTCATCACGTCCCGCTACTTCTACGAACTTCAGGAGAACTTGGAGAAGCTTCTGCAAGACGTGAGCGCCCCGACCGGGCCTGGCACAGGGGAGCTCGTGGGGCCCGCAGCTGGCGGGGAAGGAGGCTGCACTGGCTGGGGGGCCGGGCCTGGGCAACTGGGCAAGTCCCTTCAGTTTGCAGAAGCCTGTGAAAGTTGGGCTTAACCCTGTTCACCTCCAGGGAGTCGGGAGGTTAAAGTGAGCTCTGAAATCTTACCCATCACCCAAATGTGCGATGATGGGGAGGGGGGCTGGGGGCAAAAGTCGCCTCCCCCTGCCTGCCTCCTCCCCTGGGGACCCGCCTGCCCAGCTGCCTTTGTGCCCACAGGCCCACGAGCGGTCAGAGAGCGCGGAAGTGGCCTTCGTGACCCAGCTGGTGAAGAAGCTGATGATCATCGTGGCCCGGCCAGCCCGGCTCCTGGAGTGTCTGGTGAGGGGCCTGCTGGGGGGCCCGGGCATGTGCCGGGAGGGCGGCTCCTGGCCTGGCTGCGGTCTCATGCATCTGTCCATCCGTCCACCACACATGCATGTGCACATGTGCCACATATGTGTGCACATGCTTCTGGGTGCATCATCTCATTTCCTGTCCCTGCTAACTCTTCTGTGCGCTAACTTGCTGTGAATAGCCTCCCTTCACCCCAAATACCCCTCCTGCCTTTCTCTCTCTCCCCCTTAGTCTGTACCCCCCCTTATTTCTTCATGGCTTCTGAAGGGTGCTCCCCCTGTCCGGGGGCACACACCTCGTTGCCTGTTTCCCCATTCCTGATGTGAGTGGGGTGCCCGCTGTAGCCTCCCTCCCCCCGTGATCCCCCCGCTCTCTGATTCCGCTCCTGTGGGACGATCCCTGGCCTTACCTTTGCCTCCGTGCTTTGGCGCGTTAGAGCCGCGTCCCGCTCGGCTCTCTCCCCAGTCACTGGTGACAGTTAGTCAGAGTCCCTTGGGATTAGTGTTTGATTGTTGGGTCTTCTGTGTTAAAGTTCCCGGTGACGTCAGGTTTGTTTGCGGCGAAATCCCGAGACCCGAGAGTCCGGTTTTTTAATTCGTTTTTACGCTCGGTTTTGCCGGGGGCAGTGACGATATGTGACGTCCCGGGACTGTGATTCTCTGTTCGAGGGGCTTGGGTGAACCCCAAATGTAGTTGGGGTCTGAGCTGGGACTCATTCTTTCCCCCGGCCCTGCAGGAGTTTGACCCTGAGGAGTTTTACCATCTGCTGGAAGCTGCTGAAGGGCACGCTAAGGAGGGCCAGGGGATCAAATGTGACATCCCGCGCTACATCATCAACCAGTTGGGCCTCACTCGGGACCCGCTGGAAGGTGAGCGCCTGCACACAGGGGCCAGAGCCAAGGGGCTGTGTGGCACGGTGAGGGCGGGGAGCGATGGTGTCAGGGAGGGCATCAGGGAGGAGGGGGTTCCTGACGGGCACCTTGAAGGCCATCAGGGGATTCTGAGAGCCAAGAGAAAGCAGGGCTGCATTCTAGGCAGGAGGCACAGCCACTGCAAAGGCTCAGAGATGGGAAGCGGCCGATCGATCTTAGGAAAAAGCAGGAAACTCCGATCAATCGTAACCGAGTGGGGGAAGGAAAGACTGTGGCAGATGAAACAAAACTTAGAGTCCCGGAGAATCAACTCAAAAACTCCTCGAAACGGTTCCCAGCTTTAGCAAAGTTGCAGGGCACAAAACAAGTGCAGGAAATGCCCGGTGTTTCTGCACCAACGAGGGCCAGCTGCAGGAGAGGCCAAGAGAAAGCCCCTTTGTAACGGAATAGTCAGGCGGGAGGGGAGGACTGTGGGTTCTGGGGAGGCCTCCCCTCCCTCAAGGAGCCGATGCGGCCTCATGAGGGTGACGGGGAGCCATGGAAGCTCCGCCAGGAGGGGAACGGCAGGGACTGACCTGTGACTGCACAGAGGTTATTGATAATAGTGGCGAGCATCGACGTAGCGCGTTACGTGCGCTCTCCTGATTCTTCAAACATAACCTTGTCAGCCCCATGTGCAGATGAGGAGACTGAGGCCCTGGTCTGAGACCAGTCTGACCGTAGGCCAGCCCCGTCCTGTGCATGAAGCTGCCCATCCCTGGGTAGCTGTGGGAAGTGTGGGTTGCCAGGGGCCCAGACTGCAAGCAAGAGGGGCCTGAGGGGGGAGAGACATCCTGGAGCATTTGTGAAGCTTTTCTGTGTCCCAGGCCCTGGGGGTGCAAAGACCCAGCTCAGCCCCTGCCATGCCTGCTGCAAATCTAGGCAGAAGGGGGAAGGGAGGCCCCAGCACAAGCCAAGCCAAGTCAGCAAGCACTTATTAAGCACCTACTGTGTGTCAGGCATTGAGGTTAGCCCTCAAAACTAGGAGGTGGAGATGAGCATGGTGAACATGGCCACCACTGCAGGGATACGGAGGTGACTGATGGGCTTTTTGTGTCACTGTATTGTAGAGGGCCGAGAAGGGAGCCACGGGGGGAAGAAGCCAGCTTAAAGGGCTTACGTGGCAGAGAATTGTATGGTTAATCTCGGAGGTGACAGGGAGCCGCTCCTGCAGCGAGGTCAGGCCTGGTCAAGCCTGACTGTGGTTAGGAAGGTCCCTCTCGGGAGGCTTAGCTGTGGATGAGAGAAGGGGGACAAAAGGGAGGTGGCAGCGTCGGCCGAGGCTTTTTAAGGTGGAGCAAGACCCAGTGGGGAAGGAGTGAAGGGAAGCGCTTGCAAAACTGGGCAGGGAGGGGAACCCCCCAAAAGAGTCCTCTTTTTTTTTTTTTGTTGAGGCAGTTGGGGTTAAGTGACTTGCCCAGGGTCACACAGCTAGGGAATGTTAAGTGTCTGAGGCCAGATTTGCACTCAGGTCCTCCTGGTTTCAGGGCTGGGGCTCTCTCCACTGTGCCACTTAGCTGCCCCCATTAAAGTCTGATAGTGAGTCACCTTTGGAGTGCAAAGTGGGGAACCATGCCAATAGGATGGTGAGGAGGGAGCAGAAAAGGGGCCGTTGGTCCCCAGGGAGGTCAGGACTCAGGCCTGTGGGTGACGGCTGGGCCCTCACTGAGGGAGGGATCGTGGAAGTCTGGTGGCCTTGAGCCTGTGAGCTCGGCTGCTTCTCTGGGACGTGAGCAGGGAAACACGAGCCGCCGTCCCCCAGGGCCGGCCCCGTGACCTCAGCAGCAGGTCCAGGCCGAGGGCTCTGTCCAGCCTGCTTTCCTGCTGGGGTTTGCTCCAGGGGCGGCTCCCGTGAGGACCATGAGCCTCCCTCTCACTCCAGCCTCTGCCTCCTCAGAAATGGCCCAGCTGAACAGCTACGACAGTCCAGACACTCCCGAGACCGACGACTCGGTTGAGGTAATGAGGGGGCCCCGGCCTGGCTCAGGGGTGCGGGGGGGTGCTAAGGGAGGTGGCTTCTGGGCCAGCCTGCCTGGAAACGGAGGCTGAGGGGCAGAGGGACTTGTCCCAAGCAGGGCCTCAGTGCAGATCTCCTGCTGGGCGAGCAGTCTCTGGCTCCTGGGCCAGACCACCCCCCATGGTGAAGCTGTCCCAGCCAAGGGGCTTGATGCTAGAACGAGGGCACTGCTGCCCGGGACGGGTCTTGTGCCAGGGGAGACGGTGGGATGGCGCTTAGTATTAAGGGGGGGAGCGAGTGCGTGAGCTTTATCGAGCACCCCCCATGCCCTGAGCTCTCTCTCAGGCACTTAGAAAGCCAGGCAGTCCCTTCTTTTGGGGAGCTGCAGTTGGGGGCACAGCTCTTAAAGGGGCTTCAGCTAGGGGGCTGGTTTGGGGAGGTGAGTGGCAGGTGGATGGCAAAAGATCGTGGTCAGCTGGGGGGTGGGAAGGCGGGCTGGGCCCCCTGGGGCACCTCACCTCTTGACTGCATTTTGGCAAACGGGCTTCCTCCCTCTTCCACCCCAGGGCCGGGGGGCCGTTCTGCAGGCCAAGAAGACGCCGTCTGAGGAAGAGTTTGAGACAATCAAGCTGATCAGCAATGGCGCCTATGGGTAACGGGCCCTGCCCTTGGCATGGAGCCAGCTGCCCACCTTAGGGAGGCGCTCCGGAGGGTCTCCCCGAGGCTTGTGCTCTGCAGGCTGTGCCCCTTTCCGAAGTTCTCACCTGCGCCCCAGGCCCGGCCCCCCCTCCCAGCTGGGCTGACTGGGGCGCCACCTTTGCCATGGACTCTGGGGGCTCCCTGCCCTCCCGAGCCTCTGTGGCCCGGCCTGACCTACCTCTGCAGCCCTTGGGCACCCACAGCCGGACTAGCTCTCCCTGTGGGCCTTTGCACCCCCACCTGGCCCCTGTCCCCCGCTCTCTCTCACCTTTCCCTGATTCCCCCAGCTGTTAGTGCCCTTCCCTGCCCTGGCTCCCACTGTCTTGTAAAAGGCTTCAGAGGGCACTAGGGCCTTTGGGACGCCCTGTGTTTGTGCCAATGCTGGGGTCCATAAGCAAGGGCTTCATCCTTGCCAGGCTCAGTGCCCAGTGCCCCTCTTTGGAGCGCTGGCTCTGGGGCCCAGGCCTGGGCTTGGGACTGGCATTTCCCCTCCCCATGATCCCTCATGTAGAGGTTCCAGCCTCGGAGGGGCAGTTCTGGCCAGCGGGGGGGGGGGAACCTCCTGCTGAGGCCGCGCCATGCTTTGCAGGGCCGTGTTCCTGGTGCGCCACAGGTCCACCCGACAGCGCTTCGCCATGAAGAAAGTCAACAAGCAAAACCTGATCCTGCGCAACCAGATCCAGCAGGCGTTCGTGGAGCGCGACATCCTCACCTTCGCCGAGAACCCTTTTGTCGTCAGCATGTTCTGCTCCTTTGAGACCCGGCGCCACCTGTGCATGGTCATGGAGTACGTGGAAGGTAGGGCCTGCCCGCGCCAGAGGGGCCTGGTGGGTGGGCTGGGGCCGGGGGGGTAGCGAGGAGGTTGTCCGGGGAGGTGGGCCTGGAACAGGCCGTGGCACCCTCAGATCGGAGGCCCGGGGAGACCAGCCCAAAGCGGGGAGGGGGCTGGGGGTGAGGCTGAGCTCCCTCGTGGGCACTGAGTTTGAGGCTTGGGTTCAGGTCTGGTGGGGGAGCTGCTGGGTGGGCATCGGTGAGGTCAAAAGGCCAAGGGTCATGTGTCAAGGGGAAGCAACTCTACAGCCCTTCTCTGTGGGGCCCTGTACAAGAATTGCCTCATCTGACCCCCCATTGACTGTGGTGGTGGGTACTACCATTGTCCCCATTTTATAGATGAGGAAACTCAATGGGCTTATGGCAAATGGGGCTGAAGTGAGTTGTCCAGAAGGCCACAGCTAGGAAGGGCCCGAGCCTGGCCCAAGGCTTTACCCACGGAGCCACTTAGCTGCTTCCACATATCCACCTCCTGCATGCCTGGCCCCGTGCCACGAGCTTCACCAGAATGAGCTCGCTTTATGCAGCCCGCCACTGTTATCATCCCCATTTTACAATTGGGGAAACTGATGCGGGCAGAAGTTAGCCGACTTGCCCAGGTCACCGAGCTAAGCTGAGGCCAGACTGGAAGCCGGCTTTTGCTGACTTCAGCCTGGCGCTCTGCCTGTTGCACCATTGACTGCCCTGTGCCCATGTGGCCCAGAGGATGCCAGGCGGGCTGTTCCCTGAGGGATGCCCAGAGTGGGTACCCAAGGGAGGCACCTGAGTGGGTGGGGCTCTGTCATTGCAGGGGGAGACTGTGCCACGCTGCTGAAGAACATCGGGGCGCTGCCCGTTGACATGGCACGCATGTACTTTGCTGAGACGGTGCTGGCGTTGGAATACCTGCACAACTATGGCATCGTGCACCGGGACCTCAAGCCCGACAAGTAAGGAGTGGGGGGGGGGGAGGGAGGCACCCCACCCACCCCCACCTCCAGCATGCTGCTGCCCGTGCAGCCACGGTGGGCCCCTGGGCAGGCCTGGAGCTGGTCCTGACTGCTGACCGTGGCTGCGCGGCTGGGCACCCACAGGGGCGGGGGAAGGCCTGAGCCAGGCTGCTTTATCTCCAGCCTCCTGATAACCTCCATGGGTCACATCAAGCTGACCGACTTCGGGCTGTCCAAAATCGGCCTCATGAGCCTGACCACCAACCTGTACGAGGGCCACATCGAGAAGGATGCCCGGGAGTTCCTGGACAAGCAGGTGAGTGAGCTGGCCCGGGCTCGCCACCAAGAGGGAAGTGGGCAAGGAGAGGGCTGGGGCCTGGCCGGGTGGGGCGCAGGGACCCTCTGTGAAGTCTCTGTCGCAGAGAAGCCCCCGACTCTGAGAAGCTCCTTAGTGCTGAGGGTCAGGACGGAGGCGAGGCAGGGCCGGAGCCGGCTCACTGCCCCCTGGGCTGGGGCTGCCATCAGTCCCTCAGCCGGACGGCTTCATCCCCGACATTGCGGCCCTGCGGGCAAGGGCACCTCCAACACGGGCAGAGGGAGAGGCCCTGAGCCACGGGGAGAGGGCATGGAGGCACACTGGCCACGTCATTTTGGGGGACACCAAGCAGGAGGGGACGAGGGAGGACCAGGCTCCCAAACTGGGCCCAGGATCAAGTGTGACGTCCAGCCTTGGCCTCCACAATGCTCCTTCCCAAGTCCCATGTGCTGTGTAGGAGTCGGCAGTGGTCCCTGAGGCAGCGAAGGTGGTCCCAGGCTGCCCTGTGCCCATCGGGGGGCTCTGTGGGTAGTGCAAGGGCCCCAAGTACAAGGATGGGGGCTTCCCTGCCCTGGACGGCTGCCAGGGAAGAGTGGGTGCCCACTGACAGACTGCAGTGAGGTGGATGCCAGCTTGCAGGGTCGGTGGGCAGGCCAGAAGTGGCATCAAGGGGCTGCTGTGGGCTTTCCGAGTTCCAAGCTGGCACTGTTGGCACATTGTGTTCTGGGCTTCTGACCCAGAGGTCAGTCCCTCCCTGACCCGGAACTCAAACTGGTCTCAGAATGGAAGGTTTTTAGCCATTTGAACAACAGCCACTGTTCCAGCGGGCATCTGTCTGTACCTGGAGGGTAACTGAGCAGGCAGGCGGGCAGGGGATGCCAGGACAGTGCCATGTGGGGCAGGCTCGCCATGTACCCAGCCTGAAGCCAGAGCAGGGAGGCCAGGGCTTGGAGGAGGGAGGCACCAGGAGGCGCGGGGTACAGAGCATCATGGGAGCGCCCCATTACCACATGTGCCCTGTGGCAGTGGGGGCCCTGTCACCAACAAGGGTGACCCCTTGAGAGGAGACACTGCCCAAGCTGTGGCGGTGGATAGCTGGGGGCAGCAAGCAGGAGCCAGCGTGGAGTCTGGAACCGGTCCTGGTGCAGATCCTAGGGGAGCTGGAGTTGGCCTGAGCACCAAGAGGTCCAGATGGGCACGCCCAGCACCCTTCAGGGTCAGGGAGAGGACACGGGTGTTCCCACACCCTGCCCTGGGGATGTGGTCCTTTTTGGGCTTGGGGTTGGCTGGGTGCCAGGCGCTTTGCCCTCCCAGCTGTGATTATCTCCATCTTACAGCCAGGGAGCGGGAGCAGGATTAGAACTCGGGACATTGAGTAGCAGCGTGACATGGGGAAAAACACTGGGCCTCATAGAGACACTGGGACATGGCCATGAGCCTGGGGGTCTCTTCCCTGCCCAGGTGTGCGGGACCCCCGAGTACATCGCCCCCGAGGTGATCCTGAGACAGGGCTACGGGAAGCCGGTGGACTGGTGGGCCATGGGCATCATCCTCTATGAGTTCCTCGTGGGCTGCGTCCCCTTCTTTGGGGACACTCCAGAGGAGCTCTTTGGACAAGTGATCAGTGGTAGGTGGGGGGCCGCGCCACCCGGGAGGGGGGCTGAGCACCCTGGCTGGGCGCTTTGATGGCGGGAGGGGGTCGGGGACGAGGCAGAAGGCTGGGCCGGGGAGACCTTGCCAGGACCCCCGCCCCACTGCCCCCTCACCGCCCCCCTCTCCTCAGATGAGATTGCGTGGCCCGAGGGCGATGACGCCCTCCCTCCCGATGCCCAGGACCTCACCTCCAAGCTGCTGCACCAGAACCCTTTGGAGAGGATGGGCACAGGTAGGCTGCACGTGGGGGGGGGGGTGTCCAAAGGAAGCGGCCCCTCCCCGAGCCCCCGGCCCAGCCCCGAGGCTGAGGCTGTCCTCTCTGTCCCCTCTGCGCCCCTTGGCAGGCAGCGCCAGCGAGGTGCGGCAGCATCGCTTCTTCAAGGACCTGGACTGGACGGGCTTGCTGCGCCAGAAGGCCGAGTTCATTCCGCAGCTGGAGTCCGAGGACGACACGAGCTACTTTGACAGTAAGGGAGCGGGCTGGGGCCCGCGGGGGTGGGGGTGGAGGTGGTGTTCCATCCAGGACCACAGCAAGGGGGGAGGGGGGGGGCGGATCTTTCACACCTTGTAGGCCCCCCTCTCCTCCCCCCCCATCTGAAGACCCCTGCGCCGTCTGTCTGTTTGCCCTTCTGCTCTTTCCAGCCCCACTGAGAGGTCCAAAAATAAAGGCTGAGGAGGAGGAGGGTGTAAGTAGCATTTACAGAGCGCTGTGAGCCTGGCCCATCTGATCTCCCTCCATCCTCCCGTTATTCCCATTTCACAGTTTAGGAAACTGAGTCAGAAGGAAGCGATTTGCCCAGGGCGGGTCTGAGGCCTGATCTCGGGCTGGGCCGTCCGTGGTGGTGGGCATGGCGTGCCCCGTGTGATGCCCACAGTGCCCTTGCTGGCCTCTTCCCAAGCCCTCTGTAGGCTTGCGTTTTCCGCTCCGGCTTCTTGCCCTTTCCCATGCTGTGACTGAATAGGTGACCTGGGAGTGCCACGGCCCAGGGGAGGCTCGCACCCCTTTCTGGGGAAGCTCTCGGGGAACCCCCAGAACCACTTGGTTAATCACAGCTGTGTTGGGGGTGGTGCTTCCTTGCACTTGGTCCCTCCCCCTGGGGGTGCCAGAGCCCATCCACATCTGGGCCAGTGCACCCAGAAAAGAGGGGGGCAGCTGACCCCCAAAAGGCCTCCCCCCAGCAGCAGCCAGACCTCCTCCAGATGAGTGCCCCAGTTTCCTTGGGCAGATCCTCCTGTGGCCTGGGCACGAGGCTGGTCAGGACTGTGGTGCCATCCTCTGGATGGTCCCTGGCTTTCCAGGGCTCTCAGGACTGACCCCCGTATTCCCGAGGTCTTGCTCAGTCCACCTAGTTCTTGGGGGCCTGCCCGGGCCCCTCGTGATCCCGACTCACTTGCTGTGCCCGCTCTCCCTCCTGACTTTGGCATCTCTGCCAGCTGCTCTCTTGCTGGTGCCCGTTGTGGGCTCGGCATCCTCTCCAAGACAGACTTATGTGCAGCCAGCCTCGGTGGGCTCTTGGGGGTCCCTGACTCCCTGACCTGCCAGCCCTTTTGTGACGCTTCGTGGTCATGCCCCCGGGCCCTCCTGGCCCCTCTCTGCTTGGCCTTTGCCCCCTGCCAGGATGGCATTCACTGGGGCCCACACTGTCCAGCAGCTGGGGGATGTGTCTTGTCCAGAGCAGTGATTGTCAGAGCCAGGACAGGGCTGGCTCCGCAGACCCTGGGTGCGAGACCATCTCCCCCTGTAGCCACTTGGGACACTGGCCCCACTTTTTGCTTAACCCCCTGCTTCCTCTGCCCATCCCACCTGAGTGTGCCCTAGTGCCCAGCCAGGTATCCTGGGTAGTCAGGACCCTGGCACCGAGAGCCCTTCTGCCCTCCAGGAGGCTCCCTGGCAGGAGGATGAGGTCAGAGGCCAGAGTGCCCTGCCCCCCTCAGGCCCTGGCACTGCCTCACCCTGCGTGTGTCTGTCCCAGCCCGCTCAGAACGTTACCGACACGTGGATTCGGAGGACGAGGATGACCCCAACGACGAGGACCACGTGGAAATCCGTCAGTTCTCCTCCTGCTCCCCGAGGTTTAGCAAGGTTAGGGGGGAGGGGAGAGGAAGGGCTGCAGGGAGTCCTAGGACCCAGGGCAGCGGGGCCACTTGTACGTGGGGGCTGCGGGGACATGGTGCCCCTCCATGAGACTTTGGTGCCCATGGCCGCCCCTCTCCGCCCGCTACTCCCCCACAGGGGGATGCTCCCTCCCCCCTCAGTGATCCAGAACCTCGAGCTCTGGTCCTGGCATCTCCTCGGATGCATCGTGGCCCCCCAGCCCCTCCCGTTGGTCCCCCCGCCCCCGGTCTTGCTCCTTGGGTTGAGCAGCTCCCTGGAACCCCTCACCCCCCTGTCCTGGTGGCGTGCCCCTGGTTTACGCCCGCCATCCTTGTGTGAGCTGGGCAGACGTGGGCCTTGTCACTGGGTCCCCAGGAGCGTGTAAGCGCCCCAGGGACTCCACGGACGGCATCTCCTCGCCTCTTCCCCCTCCCTCCTTCCCAGCAGAGCAGGGAGGCTCTGTGCCCCTCCCCCCGCAGGCCTGCCAGCCTCTCTCTGCCTGGGCCGTGCCGTGCCAGCCTCCCGCCCCCTGCCTGCAGTCTAAGCCCTTTCCTGCCCCTCCCCCAGGTGTACAGTAGCCTGGAGAGGCTCTCCCTGCTGGAAGAGCGCAGGACTCCGCCCCCCACCAAGCGCAGCCTCAGCGAGGAGAAGGACGACAGGCTGGACGGGCTCAGCGGCCTCAAGGGCAAAGACCGGGGCTGGGTGATCGGCTCCCCCGAGATGTGAGCGGGGGCCCCGCTGGGGGCTGCTGGGGAGGACTCTGGGCCCCGCTGGGGAGGACTCTGGGAGCCGCTGGGGAGGATGCTGGGGGCCGCTGGGGAGGACTCTGGGAGCTGCTGGGGAGGACGCTGGGCCCCGCTGGGCCCGGTGCCCGCGGCATCCAGGCTCTGTGTTTCCTTACAGACTGAGGAAGCGGCTGTCGGTGTCCGAGTCCTCCCACACGGAGAGCGACTCCAGCCCCCCTCTTGGGGTGCGGCGGCGCTGCTCAGGCTTGCTGGACGCACCCCGCTTCCCAGAGGCGGCCGATGAGGCGGGCAGCAGCCCCCGGCAGAGCCAGCAGCTGGCAGAGGCCGCAGCCTTCCTGACGCCACAGCCCCGAGAGGGCGGCCCCGGGCCCGCCGCCGAGCAGCTGGGAGAGCACAAGGCCCAGGGGGACAAGGAGCCAGGTCGGGCCCTCGGGGGACGCGGCACCTGTGGTGGCGGGGGATGGGGAGCAGAGCTTAGCAGCAGACTCCCGGGACATTTGTGAGGGGGTCCTCGAGTCCCAAGTCTCTGTCCAGCGGCTCTCAAATCCCCTACGACCAGGGGTCGACGGCGGGCTCTGATGTGTCCCCGCTGCCGCCCTGCAGGTGGGAGCCCCGGGAGCGTCTGTGGCCAGCAAGGCCGCCGGAACAGCCACGAAGGCCTGGACAGCTCCACGCCCAAGGCCATCAGCGACCTGGCCGTGCGGCGGGCACGCCACCGGCTGCTGTCCGGGGAGTCTGGGGACAAGCGCTCGCCCAGGCCTGCCAACAAAGTCATCAAGTCAGCCTCCGCCACTGCCCTGTCCCTCCTCATCCCCTCAGGTGACTGTGTGTGCGCACGCGTGCGCGCCGAGTGCCCGGGGCAGGCGGCAGCGGCCGTGGCCTCTGGGCATCGGGGGGGGAGATGGGGGGGACGGGCAGGGCGGTGACTTTCTGGGCCCGTGTTTCTGCTGCAGATCACCACGGATGCTCCCCCCTGGCCAGCCCAATGTCCCCCCACTCCCAGTCGTCCAACCCCTCATCCCGGGACTCGTCCCCAAGCAGAGACTTCTCCCCGGCCATCAGCAACCCGAGGCCGCCCATCGTCATTCACCGAGCTGCCAAGAAGTACGGCTTCACCCTGCGAGCCATCCGCGTCTACATGGGGGACACCGACGTTTACACTGTGCAGCACATGGTTTGGGTATGTCCCAGCCCCCGCCGCCCTCCTCAGGACAGTGGGGTCTGCGGGGCCAGGTCGCCGCCCATCCCCCGTCCCTCCGGCCCTCGCGCTGCCCCCGAGCGGCCCAGGTGGCCTCAGTCCTCCCGGGCCATCAGCAGGGGCGGCTGAGGCAGGAGGGCTCAGAGCCGCTCTTCTCTTGGAGGCAGCACGTGGAGGACGGGGGCCCGGCCAGCGAGGCGGGCCTGCGGGAGGGAGACCTCATCACGCACGTCAATGGCGAGCCTGTGCACGGCCTGGTGCACACTGAGGTGGTGGAGCTGATCCTGAAGGTGAGGAGCCAGCCTTGGGGGGCAGGAGGGGGGGGGCTCACAGGATCCTCCCTTTGAACCCTGCTTTCCCCAGAGCGAGGGTGCCCGGTGTGGGGGGACGAGCATGCTGCTCTCTGCCCTGGGGTGCCCGCCTTCAGAATTGTCCTAATGGGTTCTTCTGAGGGTCTCACTGAGAGACAGACAGGCAGCCAGAGGCCTCTGTCTGAGGCAGCCTGGAAGCCAGGTGTGGGCGGCAGACGGCCTCTTCGGGGGCCCCGGGCACTCCACGTGTCCACCAGGAAGGGACTGGGCACTTTGGGGAGCCTGGCATAGCCTGGGCTTGGCTCCAGTCCTGGTGCTCACTGCCCTCCTCCTGTCTTCGGGAGCCTCGTACAAGTCAGGCTGTTGGTAAAGGAGAAAAGAGCTCCCGGGCCGGGGTTATTGTCCTGGAAGTCTGGCCCAGCTGCCGGCGGCACACGGCCCGGGGCTCACGCCCCCACTCCTGGTGGGACTGCGCTTGCATGTCCCAGGGGAATAATGGCTGCCCTCCTCCCAGGGGATGATGTGCTGAGCGCAGGGCCTGGCATGGGCACAGAGAAGGTGCCCTCTCGGTGTTGGCTGTGGCAGGGCTGATGGCCGGGCAGGGTTCGGGTTCATGTGGAACAAACTGCAGCTGGAGGAGGACCCATTTCTCGGGGGGGGGCTGTTCCCACCGCGGTTTTTTCTCTTTCTCCGTGTTTGAGGGGAGGGGGTCCCTCTTTTCTGGCCTGCTTGCTCCCTCTTAGCAAGGCTCTGGGCCAGAGCAGACTTTCTCCCTCTTGAGGCTTCCGTCTGCCGAAGGATGAAACCGAGTCAGCCCTTCCTCCCTACGTGGTGTCAGCCAGCCGTCATCTCCCTCCCCCTGGGTGGTCTCCTGCCCTCCCTCCCCCTCCCTCCCTCCCTCTGGCCCTCCTGGACTTCTTCCCCAGAGCTTCCCTTTCCCCTCACCCGGGCCCTCCTGGAGCCTCGATGTCTGGCCCGGGTTCCAGGCTGCGGGCCCTCACTGGCGGCCCCAGCTCCAGGCGCCTCGAGGTTTTCCTCCCGGCTGCTCTTTTGCACTTTCTTGTAAACTTGGGGGGGCCTTGGCTCTTGGTCTGGTCCCCCTTCTTGGTGGCCACAGTCTGGGGCCCAGGGGCCATGCGCAGGGAGTCCTCCCGGCCTCGACTCCACCTCGCACAACTCGCTGGCCCGTCTCCTTGTGCGCCCTGTGGGTATTGGCTCCCTACCATCAGCGTGGGGCAGGGCACAGGCTCCTGGGCTGCTGCTCTTGGCGAGTTGGGTCGATCGCTTTACCTTTGGGGCCCCTCAGTTTCTCCCCCTGTATAGTGAGGGGGTGGGGGTCCCCCAGCTCCGGCATTGGCCGCCGCCTGACTCGCCCCCTGTGCCCAGCAGAGTGGGAACAAGGTGTCCATCTCGACAACGCCCTTCGAGAACACGTCGATCAGAGTGGGGCCCGCGCGCAAGGGCAGCCACAGGTCCAAGATGGCCCGCAGAGACAGGCGGAGCAGGGCCAAGGACGGGCCCGACAGGTGAGTGTGCCGCCCCCGGGCCCTCGTCCCCGGGAGTGCCCGTGGCCACGCGCCTGCAGCCCCGTGACGCTTCTCTCAGCAGCAGGAAGAGGGGCTCCCTGTTCCGGAAGATCACCAAGCAGGCTTCCTTCCTGCACACGAGCCGCAGCCTGTCGTCGCTCAGCCGCTCCCTGTCGTCCGGGGAGAGCGGGCCGGGCTCCCCCACTCACGGCCACGGTCACGGCCACAACCTGGCCCCGCGCTCTCCCACCCAGGGCTACCGAGGGGCCCCCGAGGCCGCGCACTCAGGTACGTGTGGTCCAGACCTCCCCCCC
>JAJPUD010017017.1:0-32467 GCA_023553655.1 Myrmecobius fasciatus
GGCAAAATCAGAAACTATATGAACACAACTACAAAACACTTTCTATACGAATAAAGTCAGATCTAAACAATTAAAAAAAATATGGAGTGCTCATGGGTAGACCAAGCAAATGTAATAAAAATTAATCTACTTATATAGTGCCATACCAATCAAACTCCCAAGAAATTATTTTACAGATCCACAAAAAATAATAACAAAATTCATCTGGAAGAACAAAAGGTCAAGAATTTCAAGGGAATTAATGAAAAAAATGGCAATGAAGGTGGCCTAGCTGCGTTAAACCTAAAACTTTATAAAGCAATGGTCATCAAATCCATTTCATACTGGCTAAGAAATAAGAGTAGTGGGTCAGTGGAATATACAAGGTTCACAGGACAGAATAGACAATAACTATAGTAATCTAATGATTGACAAACCCAAAGAGCTCAGCTTTTGGGATAAGAACTCACTGACAAAAAACTGTGCGAAAATTTAATAGTATGGCAGAAACGAAGCATTGACCCATACCTAGCATCATATACGAAGATAAGGTCTAAATGAGTCCATGATTTAGAAATAAAAAGTGACATTATAAGCAAATTAGAAGAACATAGGATAACTTACCTCTCAGATCTGAGGAGAAGAAAAGAATTTGTGGCCAAAGAATAATTGGAATTCATTATTGAACAAAAAGGAATACATAATTTTGATTATATTAAGTTAAAAATTTTTTATACAAACAAAACCAATGAAGACAAAATTAGAAGGGAAGCAATAAATTATGAAAAAAATTTACATTCAATGGCTCTGATAAAAGCCTCATTTCTAAAAATATATAGAGAACTGATACAAATATATAAGAACTTTAAGCCATTTTCCAATGGATAAATAGTTAAAGGGTATTAACAAGTAATTTTCAAATGAAGAAATTAAAAACTATTTCTAGTCATATGAAGAGGTGCTCTAGACCATTACTGATCAAAAAAATGCAAATTAAGACAGCTCTGAGGTACCACAACATACCTTTCAGAATGGTTGAAATGATAGGAAAAGATAATTATGAACAATGGCAGGGATGTGGGAAAACTGGGACACTAACATATCGTTGGTGAAGTTGTGAACTGATTCAAAAATATTTGTGGCAGCCCTTTTGGTGGTGGCATAAAACTGGAAACTGGGTGGATGCCCATCAGTTGGAGAATGATTGAATAAATGATGGTATATGAATGTTATGGAATATTACTGTTTTATAAGAAACAATCAGCAGGGTGATTTCAGAGAGCCTGGAGAAACTTACATGAAGTGATGCTAAATAAAATGAGCAGGACCAGGAGAATTTTGCAAAAGTAATATTATATAATGATCAATTCTTTTTTTTTTTTGCTTTTTTGCTGAGGCAATTGGGGTTAAGTGACTTACACTTAACCCCAGGGTCACACAGGTGTTATGTGTGTGAGACCAGATTTGAACTCAGGTCCTCCTGACTTCAGGGCTGGTGCTCTATCCACTTCGCCACCTAGCTGCCCCCTATAATGATCAATTCTGATGGATGTGGCTCTTTTCAACAATGAGATGATCCAGTTCCAATGATCTTGTGATAAAGAGAGCCATCTGCACCTAGAGAGAGGACTGTAAGAACTGAGTGTGGATCACAACATAGCATTTTCACTCTTTTTGTTGTTATTTCATTGCATTTTCTTTTCATTTTAAGTTTTTTTCTTTTAAATTTAATTTTTCTTGTGCAGCAAGATAATTGTATAAATATGTATTTATATATTGAATTTAACATATATTTTTACTATCTTCAATATATATTAGATTACTTGCCATGTAGGGGAGGGAGTAAGGAGAACTGGCAGAAAAAATGGAACACAGGGTTTTGCAAGAGTTAATGTTGAAAAATTATCCATATTTATGTTTTGAAATTTAAAAAGCTCTAATAAAAAATTAATTAAATGTATCTATTTCATTGAATGTCCATCTTTTCCCTGAAAAATAATGCTTAATTTTGCTGGGTAGTTAATTCTTGGATTATGTCTGAGCTCATTGGCCCTCCTGAATATAATGTTCCAAGCCATTCCATCTTTTAAAATGGAAGCTCCTATGCCATGGGTAATCCTGATTGTGTCTCCTCAATATATTAATTACTTCTTTCTGGGTGTTTGCAGTATTTTTCCTTGATCTGGTAATTAGAAAATTTAGCTACAATGCTCTTTGGATTATTCATCTTGGGGTCTGATTGGTGAGTTCTTTCAATGGCTATGCTACCCTCTGGTTCTAGGACATCAAGACATCTTCTTGAAAGATGTTGTCAAGGGTCTTTTTTCATTGTGGTTTTCAATAGTCCAATAATTCTAATATTGTTTTTCTTGAATCTATTTCCAGGTCAGTTGTTTTTCTGATGAGGTATTTACGTTCTCTTCTATTTTTTTTTCATTTTGGGGATTTTGTTTGACTGATTCTTGATGTCTCATTGAGTCATTCACTTATATTTGTTCTATTCTAAATCTTAGTGAATTATTTTTTTCAGTCAGCTTTTTTATTTTCTTTTGCATTTGGCTGGTTGAACTTTAAGTGAGTTATTTTGTTCATTGAATTTTTTCCATTTCACCAATTCTGTTTTTCAAGGAGTTTTGTTCTTTTTCTATTTTGCTAAATCTATTTTTGAGAAGTTTTCTTCAGATAATTTCTTTTTTTTTCTTTTCTAAACTGTCCTGCAAAGCTCCTTTCTTCATTTTCCTTCTATTTCTCTTTTAAGATATTTGTTAAATTCTTCCATGAAGACCTTTTGAATTGGAGACCAACTCATATAACCCTTTGAGGCTTCATCTGGAGACAGACATTTTGACATTAGTGTCTTCAGGGTTTGAGGTCTGTTCTTCCTTATCTCCATAATTGTTATCTAAGATCAGACATTTTTTTATTATTTTATTTTATTTTATTTTTTTAATCATTTTTAAAGGTTTTGATCTGCTGTTAGGGCAAAGGATAGATTATCCCAACCTTCTTCTACAGGCAACAGTGGCTTCATGCTTTGCTGCAGTGCAGTGCTACTAGCTTCCTTCCCATTCTGGGTGGGTGTGGCCAATTCCTGCATTATGCTGGGGTTTAGAGGCTTACTATTTGCCTTCTGTTGTAGATTTCACAGTTAATCTGCTATTTCACTGGTGTTGAAACTGGCCAGAATTGACAACATTTCTGTATTTTGTATTGACAACAATCCTGTATTTTGGCTAAGAGCATCCCAGTAGATTCCCACAGCAGGGGGTCCCTCTCCACCCTGGGTCTCTGCACTACACCTGTGAACTACGCTCCCCCTTCCTCCTGCCCGATTAAAACAGGCCTTTCCTGAAGTTCTTCTAAAATATCTAAAATATAAAATGGAAGTTTATTACACTTCAAATATTTGTGGGTTTTGTCCCTCCAAAACCCATTCAGAAGCTTTATCTGATGTTAATCCAATTGAAGGCAGGAAGAACTTTCTACTCTGTAATGTTGGCTTTACCCACAGCAAGAAGTGAATTTTTGAGGAGTTTTTTCAGTCAATTTCTGTTTCCTTTCTTTTAAAACTCTCATTTCTTTACCCCTCATTTTTCTTCTAACCTTTTTTAAAAATCCTTTTTTTGAATTATTCCAAGAAAACCTTTTAAATTGGACACCAGTTCACATCCCATTTTGAGGATTCATCTGGAGGCATTCTGTCTTTAGTGTTCTCAGGATGGGGTTCTGTTCTTCCCTGTCTCCATAATAACTATCTATAGTCAGAGCTGTTTTCTTGCTTCATTTTTTTCAGGTTGAGGTCTCCTCCTAGGTCACAGGGGAGACTGGCCTGAGATTCCTGTACAGTAAGAGAGGCTTCTCACTGCCCTGGGGCTGGTGGTGCTGCAACCTTTTTTATTGAGGTGGGTGGGCCTGGCTAAGTCATATCTGTTTTTCTGAAGGTAAGGAGTTTACTTTTGATTTTTGTAGTTGCATTGGAGGTCTCACAGTTAGTCTGCTAATCCACTGGCTGCTGTATTTTGGCTAAGAGACTCCTACTATATTCTTCACACAGGTTACCTCTACTCTGGGTCTCCTTGTACTTTGCCTGCACTGGGCCACATCCCCCCACCACGCCCTTCGCCCAACTGAGATAGACCTTTACTGAAGTTCTGCCAAGATATCTTATGCTAGAAATTTATTACACTCCAAACATTTGTGGTTCTGCCACTCCAAATTCCATTTAGAGGCTTGTTCAAGTGTTGATTATAAGAGAAGCCAGGAAGAGCTCCAGAAAAGCCCTGTCTACTCTCTGCCATGTTATTTTTTTCATTTTTTTTCAAGGATAACAATTTTTCAAGGGATAACTCTTATTCAAGAAATGCTACCTTAGTCATACATACTCTAAATGAGAACAAGAGAAGCTGACCTGATTTTTGAGGTCAAGTTGCCTGCTTTCTGAGCTTGAGGAAGAAATTTAAGATTTTTATCATTTTTGGTTATTGTTATTGTTAAATTGTTTCAGTCATGTCCAACTCTTTGTGATCCCATTTGGGGTTTTCTAGCAAAAATAATGGAGTGCTTTTCCATTTCCTTGTCCAGTTCATTATATAGATAAGGAAACTGAGGTAAACAGGGTAAAGTAATTTGCTCAGGATCACACAATGAGTAAATACCTGAAGTCATACTAGAATTCAGGAAGAGGAATTTCCCCGACTTCAGGCTCGGTGCTCTAGATACAGTGTAACTTAGTTGCCTTTGATCATAACTTTTTTTTTTAAATGGGAAATACTACCATCTTTATACCTTCATTGTGGTGTATTACTAAGTCATAATTATTGCAGCATAATGAAAGTATAAAGATGATAGTATTTCCTACTTCTATTCATTCAGTTATATACCATTTTACATAAATATGCAAATGCTTCTGTTTCTGTTATGTTTTCTATTTTTGGAAATGCTACTAATTGGCCATTTAAATAAAAACAGCAAATTAATTTTATTAATATCTAATATATTTGCAGCACAAGGATTAGCAATAAAAATGAAATTCAGCTTTTCAGTAAATTTAGAGGGGTACAATGCAAATTACAAAGTGTCAGAGAAAAATAAGAAGCTTTTAATTCCTGATTCAAATTTTCCTTTCCTGAAATGATGAAGGGTATACTCCCTTTTAAACAAAATAGCAGAGTATAAAAAGAAAAACTCTACCATTTGTATGACAATCAATAAATCAATTAATACATCAATAAGAATTCATTCAATGCTTCCTGTGTCAAACACTGGCTCAGATGAAGGGTATACAATGAAAAAATAAATAAATAAGCAAATAATGAAATAATGAAACAATAAAGAGCTTACATTCAATGGAGAAGACAGGATGGAAACCTACTATACATAGAACAAATATAAAATTAATACAAATAAATACAAAGTTTTAGAGAAGACACTATTAGAAGGGGTATCAGGGAAGATGGTATGATGAATTCTATATAATTGCATATCATTTTTGTAGTTCATCTCTCAGGATTTCTAGGAATTGAGCATTTGTACATATAAGGATGAAGGTCAATGGACTAAATAAATCATTTACCTCATTCCATTTAGCTTTGATATGTTTATCAGGAAAAAAACACATCTCAATTGAGGCAATCAATTATATTTGTTAACCTGGTGCAAATGAGGTCTCGTATTCTCAGTTAAGTCCATTAAAGACATTTCAAATAGATTTGAGAGTAATTCTATTAATATTGGTTGAATGACTTAGTTGCTCCCTTTGGGATTTGAATAAAACCAAAACACTGGTTTGGAATCAGGCATTGCACAGTCTGGGAGCTTAGTATTGCAAAAAAATCTTTCATCTAAACCCCTGAGAAGAAATTACTTGAAAAGGAGATAAGGTAGTATTTACCTCTGGAAACTGTAAGAGCCAAATGAAATAATAGTTATAAAGTGCTTAGCACAGTGTTTATCATATGGTGAGGCAGCTAGGTGGTACAGTGGATAGGGTGCCAGGTCTGAAGTCAGAAAGACTCACCCTTGAGAGTTCAAATATGGCCTCATATTTGCTTAGATATAAAACCCTGAGCAAGTCACTTAACGCTATTTACCTCAGTTTCTCATCTGTGAAATAAGCTGGAGAGAGAAATGGCAAGCCACTGAAGTAACTTTGTCAAAACAAAATCCAAATGAGGTCACAAAGAGTAGGATATGACTGAAAATGACTGAAAAACTGCAACTAGCATATAGTAGTGCTTAATAAAGATTTATTTTTTTCATCTCCCCCCTGTCCTTCTCAGAAGATAATATAATGAAATTCTGAGAAGCAAAGTGTGCTCTTCCAATTGTGCCATGTTGACATCATAAAGTGACAACATTGCTCATTTCAATAGTATTCTAGAGTAATAGTGTAAGTTACATATGAGAGGCATCTGGGTGTTTCTATATTGGGAGCTTCATAAACCAGTGAAATCACCTCTCTAGAGAATTCAGAAAGTCTAATAATTCTTAGATTTTCTCTTCTAGATCTATTTTCTAAGTCAGATGTTTTTCCAATGAGATATTTTACAGTTTCTTCTATTTTTTATTTTTCTTTTTGGTTTTGTTTGACTTATTCTGGATGTCTCATTGAGTCATTTACTTTGATTTGTTCCATTATAATTTTGAGTGACATTTTCCTCAGTTAGCTTTTTAAACTTCTTTTGCATTTGGCCAATTGAATTTTTAAATGAGTTGTTTTGTTCATTGGATTTTTTTTTCCATTTTACAAATTCTCTTTTTCAACAAGTTGGTTTCCTTTTCAAATCTATTTTGTAAAAAGTTATGTACTTTTGCCACTTCGTCAAATTATTTTGTAAGAAGTTTTCTTCAGATCATTTCCATGCTTTCTTTTCCGAACTTTCTTTCAGTGTTCTCATTTACTTTCCCCATTTTTCTTCTAACTCTCTTTTAAGATGATTTTTGAATTCTTCCAAGAGAACTTTGTGAACTGGCAACCAACTAATATCAGCCTTTGGAGCTACACCTATAGACAATTTTCCTTTAGTGTTCTCAGAGTTTGAGATCTGTTCTTCTCTTTCTCCAAAAAGCTATCTGTGGTCTGAGTCCTTTTCCCTTTTTTGCTCATTTTTAAAAAGTTGAGGTCTGCTCCTAGGGCAAAGGGGAGATTGTCCTAAGCTTCCTCTAGAGGTGACAGTGGCTTTTTGCTATCTTACACCAATGCTGCGGGTTTCCTTCCTGTGCTGGATGGGTATGGCTAAGTCCTGAGTTATTCTAGGATTCAGAGGCTCCCTGTTTGCTTTTTGTATTTTCATTGAATGTCTCACAGTTAATCTGCTGATCCACTGGCTTCTGAACCAGGACAGAGCAGCCGAACACTGCTGTATTTTAGCTAATAGTCTTCCAGTAGATTCTACACTACACCACCCTGGATCCTTGTGCTCTGCACTTTCTTCCTCTCTTCCTTCCCATCCTTCTCTACCTGATTGAAACAAATCTTTTCTGAAATTCTTCCAAAATATCTTCTTCTGGTAATTTGTTACACTCCAAGTATTTGTGGGATCTGTCACTCTAAAATCAGTTCAGAAACTTGATCTGTTGTTGCTCTGAAGGACAGCAGGAAGAGCTCAGATAAAGACCTGTATCCTCCCCACTATTTTGATTCTGCCCCTAAGAAAATTCAATTCAGCAGTTAACAAGAATTTATTAAATACCCTCTATCTTCCAAATTCTATGCTAAGTGCTGCATATAACAAAAAAGGGACAAAACAAAGACCCTGCCTTTAAGGGTGTTTGCCTGATCTAATGGTCCTTTTGTTTTCCTTTTTTAAAAAAATTTCAATGGTATTTTTATTACTATAGTTTTATTTTTTATTTTCAAAATATATACATACATAATTTTTGACATTCACCCCTATAAAAACCAGTGTTCTAATTTTCCCTCCCTTTCCCTACCCTTCCCCAACTAAGCAAGTGATCCAATATATACTATACATGTGCAATTATTCTATACATACTTTTTGCTGCACAAGAAAAATCAAATCAGAAAGGAAAAAAAAATGAGAAATAAAACAAATGCAAACAAACAACAACAAAAAGAGTGAAAATACTTTGTTGTGGTCCAGATTTAGTTCCCACTGTCTTCTCTCTGGGTGCAGATGCATTTCTTCATTACAAGATCATTGGAACTGGCATGAATTATCTCATTGTTGACTAGAGCCATGTCCATCAGAATTGATCATTGTATAATCTTTCTGTTTCCATGTATAGTGATTTCCTGATTCTGTTCATTTTACTTAGCACAAGTTCATGTAAGTCTCTCCAGGCTTCTCTGAAATCATCCTTCTGATTGTTTCTTATAGAACAATAATATTCCATGACATTCATATGCCATAATTTATTCAGCCATTCTCCAACTAATGGACATTCACTCAGATTCCAGTTTCTTGCCACTACAAAAAGGCCTACCACAAATACTTTTGCACATGTGGGTCTCTTTCCCTCCTTTATGATTTCTTTTAGATAAAAGACCAATGGAAACACCACTGAATCAAAGGGTATGCACAGTTTGATAGCCTTTTGGACATAGTTCCAAATTGTTCTCCAGAATGTTTGAATCAGTTCACAACTCCACCAATGATGTGTTAATGTCCCAGTTTCCCCACATCCCTGCCAACATTAATTATTATCTTTTCCTATTATTTTAGCCAATCTGAAAGGTAGTAATGGTACCTCAGAGCTGTCTTAATTTGCATTTCTGTGATCAATAATGATCTAGAGCACCTTTTACATGACTAGAAATAGTTTTTAATTTATTCGTTTGAAAATTACCCATTCAGGATCCAGCCATTCTGGAGAGAAATTTGGAGCTATGCTCAAAAAGTTATCAAACTGTGCATACCCTTTGACCCAGCAGCATTTCTATTGGGCTTATATCCCAAAGAAATCATAAAGGAAGGAAAGGGCCCCACATGTGCAAGAATGTTTGTGGCAGCCCTTTTTGTAGTGGCTGGAAACTGGAAACTGAATAGATGCTCATCAATTGGAGAGTGGCTGAATAAATTATGGTATATGAATATTATGGAATATTATTGTTCTGTAAGAAACGACTAGCAGAACAATTTCAGAGAGGCCTGGAGAGATTTACATGAACTGATGCTGAGTGAAATGAGCAGAACAAGGAAATCATTATATACGGCAACAACAATACTATATGACGATCAATTCTGATGGACACGGCTCTCTTCAACAATGAAATGTTTCAAACCACTTCCAATTGTTCACTGAAGAAAGCCATATACATCCAGAGAGAGGGATATGAAATGTGGACCACAACATAAAATTTCCATGCTCTCAATTGACGTTTGCTTGCATTGTGTTTCCTTTATCTGATTTTTCTTTCTTGTAGATACGATTTTTCTTGCACAACAATGATAAGTGTGGAAATATGCATACATATATTCAATTTGTCAAGTATTTTAACTAAATTAACATGTAATGGATATCCTGCCATCTAGGGGAGGGGTAGGGAGTAGGGGGGAAAAATTTGTAACAGAAAGCTTTGTAAGGGTTAATGTTGAAGAATTACCCATACATATGTTTTGCAAATAAAAAAAAAGAAATAAAAAAAGAAAATTACCCATTCATATCTTTTAACCATTTATCAATTGGAGAATGGCATAAAGTTTTTATAAATTTAAATTAGTTCTCTATATATTTTAGAAATGAGGCCTTTATCAGAGCCCTTAAATGTAATTTTTTTTTCACAGTTTATTGCTTCCCTTCTAATTTTGTCTGTATTGGTTTTGTTTGTACAAGAACTTTTTAACTTAACATAATCAAAATTATCCACTTTGCATACAATAATGTATTTAAGTTGTTCTTTGGCCACAAATTCCTTCCTTCTCCACAGATCTGAGAGGTAAATTATCCTTTGTTCTTCTCATTTGCTTATAATATCACTCTTTATGTCTAAATCATTAACCCATTTCAACTTTATCTTAGTATAAGGTGTTAGGTATGAGTCAATAACTAGTTTCTATCATACTAATTTCCAATTTTCCCAGCAGTTAATAGTATTATATTTTTCCAAATACATGCAAAGATGTTTTTCAACATTCATTTTCATAAGACTTTGTGTTCCAAATTTTTCTATTTCCTTTATCTCCTCCCTTCCCAGCACAGTAAGTAATCTGATATTGGTTAAATATGTGCAATTCTTTTAAACTTTTCCATATTTGTCATGTTGAAAAAGAAAAAAAGACAAAAAGAGAAAAAAAATAAGAAAGAAAAAAAGAGATTAATTTGGAAATACAAGTTAAAGCTAACGAGAAGGTCCTTAAAATAGCGTTCATTCAGACTCATAACTCCAACAAAAAGTTCAGCATTATTGTATGTGGGTGGCTAAGTATTTTTCACCAAGGCCTTCCATGTATACATTCATTTACAGAAGTAATGTGAACTACTTTGTTTAAAAGAATTAATTTATTTTTCTTTGTATTTCCAATGGGTTAAACAAAACCTGACAGGTCAGAGTTGCTTAATAATTTTTTTTTATGAATTCACTGATTGTTGGCTGAAAAAATCTATGACAATATTAACCATCCGTCAAAAAACTTTCAGCTTTGTGGAATGACCAGTGTTAGTAGGGTTGTTGTTATTGTTGTTTGATTGGTTATTGCTGTTTTTTTTTTCTTTTTTTCCCTAACTAGAAGTTCTAGATGTTTATGACCGTATTCTTAATTTCTTTTTCTGTTTGTTTGCTTGGTAAAAGCCTGTAAAACAGCAGAAGTGGTGAGCATGCAGATTTGTGGTCCATTATGCTGCTGCTAGGCTAAAAAAAAAAGATGTTATTGAAACAGAGTATGTCTGGGAAATCCCCAGAGAAAAAATGGAGTACAGAAGAAAGGATGATGGGTGATCCTACTCTAGAGTCCAGCTTCTTCACATGGGGTTTCATAACTGAATGTGGGGGTAACAAAATTATGATTTATAATCAGTAAATGTTTGATTTGTATATCTATTTTATATACTTATATTCAAGGTCACACACAAAAAAATATTGGGTAAAAAGGGATTGGGATTGGAAAAAGTTTAAGAAGCCCTGCACTAGACCACCTCTGCCCCAGGGAGAAAATAAGCCTTAAGGGAAGAGAATATTACTTTAGGGAAATTTCAAGGCCTGGTTCACCAAATTTGTCTACTATAAATGATATTCAAACCCACCAGTGTTCAAAACATAGACAATTTTTGACAATTAAGTTTTTATCCCCTACTAATAAAAAGGTCAGTATTACTGCCTAATCCAAATGATTTGGAAAGTTTTAAAGACCTTGAAAAAGTAAAGCAGAGTGGAAAGATAATACCTGATGGGATAAAGAATAGTGGACAAAATTTTGAACACTTGTATTCCCTTCAATTAAATGCATTTCCATTCAACAAATGCTGATTAATTAGCAATCAAAGAACATGAGTTCACAAGTTCTGGTTCTTCCACTTACTACTCTACTGAAAGCTTCCTGCCCCAACTGTTTGAGAATTCAAATAGTTCATCCACTTCTGAATCCTTTTATTTTTATTGTTTTCTTTGATATTTTGATGTATTTGTGATTTGATCAATGTAAGTTATCATTTTACCATGCAAATAAAGTCAATAAACACTTTTTTTCAGTGCCTACTATGTGCCAGGCACTATTCTAAATGCTGATGATGAGGAAATATTCACAAAGGCTCTTATCAATTTCTTCCCATAAATATTCCAGAGTGGATCTATAAAATTTCTAGATGCCTTTCTGTTTGACATCACATAGATACTCAGGGGCAAATGGGCCATTCATTTGTTATCGCTAACAATTGTCATATTACTATCCAACTTTCACAGTACATTGTACTTTCACGGTGCATGTATCTATTATAATTATTGTTATTATGATTAACTGCAAGTATAGTTTAATTTGCCTTAAAGATTTTGACATTTTGGGTTGCTATCTACATTTGAAATGGCTTATCCTTACAAATATGGCTTTTCTTCCACTTTACCCAATTGAAATTACTGATTTATTACTTTATGTACTATGCAAATGACTGATGTAATGGTAACCTGAAGCATATCCTTATGATAGAGATAGCAAAATTGAGGCAAATAAACTTTTTTTTGACATTTTCTATGCTTTACTGTATTCCATTAAATTTATTAAATATTTTCCAATTACATTTTATGCATATATATATAATTATTGTGTTGCACAAAAAAATCAAATAAAACCATTAAAAAAAAAGAAGCAGAACAAAATGCAAGCAAACAATAATGAAAAGAGTGAAAATGCTATGTTGTGAACCACATTC
Organism: Myrmecobius fasciatus; assembly: GCA_023553655.1. Taxonomy (NCBI): domain Eukaryota; kingdom Metazoa; phylum Chordata; class Mammalia; order Dasyuromorphia; family Myrmecobiidae; genus Myrmecobius; species Myrmecobius fasciatus. The sequence goes on from JAJPUD010017017.1 coordinate 12,301, forward strand.
AGTTCCCACAGTCTGCTCTCTGTGTGTAGATGGCTCTCTTCTTCACTGAACAACTGGAACTGGTTTGAATCATCTCATTGTTGAAGAGATGATTATATTAAAACACAATATTAAAACATATCGTGAATCCATCAGAATTGATCATCGTATAATCTTGTTGTTTAAACTTTTTTTTAATCACAAAACTCTCTGACATGAAGCTGATTTTTCCAAATACTAGACTGATGCTTAAGCATGATGCTTCCCTGAATTCAATTCAAACCCCCTTCTCCCAACACTTATTTTCATTGGCTATGTCAAATTCGGTAAAATTTGCTAACTATTCAAGGTCATCGTCTGAGGTCATGCTGATCTGAAACAAAATTGCTCTTTGTTCAGATTTGTTAAACTGTTGTTTTTCAACAACTTAAAATATTTATGACCCAGAAATATAATTGTGGCCTCCTGTGGTTTCTAGTTTTTCTGATTGTCTCCTACTCTACAGAAAATGTAATCAAACACCCCTTCTCTCACCCCACTCTGGACAAAGTGTGCCTTTGCCTGGATTCTCTCAAACCTTATTTAATCTCATTGGTATAAAATTGGTTCATATGTCTGAGACTCACACTGTAGCAGACCTTAAGTATTTCACAGCATATTAAAAATTAATTATTTTAAGTTGAAAAAAAAGCAGAGCCACAGCAAAACTTAGATTTGTTGCTCCCAGGACAGTCTGATTCAGCTGCACCAGCAGTTTCCATGAACATTTTCTAAAAACCCAAAGTAATCAAGAGAAGAAAAAAAGCTTCTCGGTGAGTATAGGGGCTGTTTTTTGTTTTGTTTTGTTCAATGACTTAAAAATCTTTGTGTTTCATGGAGCAATGAGCATCCATCTACAGGAATCAAGAATAAAGAAACCTCTTCTCAGGCCACTTGTGCTACATTCCTCTTTAGCATCATCCACACTATTTGACATGATAAAATTTCTCTTTCACCTTTAAAAAAAATTTTTAAAAAGTATGTGTATGTACGTGTGAGTGTGTGTGTGTATGTGTTTCTCTGTGTGTATTATCTGTCTAGCAGGCTGTGCTCCCTAAAAGAGACCATGAGATGTCACGGAATCTCAATGTTTGTCTGTTGTCGCAAGTTACTGGGCTCATGGGGCTTTTACTGTCAGCAAGAAACTTCAATTGAATTACATTATTGGATTCAATCAAGGGGCTATATTTTCTCTGCCCAGAAACTGATGCATGTTAGAAGGTACAATTTACATATATAGAAGCTCTGGTAAAATATGTAATTTTTTTTTTTTTACTATAGCTGTCAATGTAAATTTAGATACCTCAGAGAAATATATACCAAAGACAAGTGAAAAAGTTTCCAGTAGTGATGTCTAGTTGTCAAGGTGTAGAATGCCAAGTTGTAGACTTGTTGTTGCCTTTATTTGTCTATGAGTATTTCAGAAAGTCTACATTCAACCAAGAATATTGTTCTGTGGAAATCAGTTTAGATAGTAGATGAGGCAGAATGAATAGAAAAATGGATTAGGGAATCAGAAAGATATTATTTCAAATCCTGACTGTGACTCATATTAACTGTGTGAACCTAGGCAAGCCATTTAACTATTCTAGCCTAACTTTTTAAAATTAAAAATATGAATAATAACAATAATAATAGCAACCTCCCAGGATTGTTATGACTTTCAGTAATATAACATATTAAAACATATTGTGAATCCAATGTATTTTACAAATGCTAGTTATTCCTTGGCATTTGTTTTTGTTATTCTATAAAATTGAAATTGCAATGAGGAATATTTTAGGTATAATTCTCCCCCTGCCATATACTAATTAGATGACCCTGAGCAAGCTGCCTACTTAACCTCTCAGCCTGTTTTTTCATTTGTAGAATGAGGTTAATAATAATGTTTCTGTAAAGATAAAATGAGGTAATATATGTAAAATACTTTACAAACCTTAGGGTAAAAAAACAGACCTCACTCATTATTATTATTTTTTACCTATGACCTATTCTTTACCTATAACATTATTTTCTTCCTTTCCTTTCTTTCCTTTCTCTTCCCCCTCCCTTCCTCATATTTTTTTTCCTTTTTCAGCTTTCTTTTTCTTCCTTCCTTCCTTCCTTCCTTCTTTCTTTTCTCTCCTCTCTTCCTTCCCTCTTCCTTCCTTTTTTTCTTCCTCCCTCCCTCCATCTCTCCCTTCTTTTGATCCTATGCATTCAAAATTCATTGTTTATTATTACATTGATCGAATTTCTTTTCAAATATTTTTTTTCAATAATTTTGCTGTCATTTGTGACTTCTATATCTATTTATTTCACACAGTATGAGTTCATAAAAATCTCAGTTTCCTCTGAAATTTCCTTTTGTAATTTTAGACACATTTACATTCTATTAAATTTGTATGCCATATTTTTAACATTCCTTAATCATTGTATATCCCCTTTAAATCCCAGTTTTAGCTACTACAAAATAGATGCTATAAATATTTCCATCTCTTTCTGATGTCTTTCTAACATTGATTCAGTAGTGGCATTACTGTGTCAAAATTTAAAGTTTAGTAACTTTTTGATCACAGTTAAAAATTTCTTGGCAGAATGTATCTTTTTAAAATTTCTTTATAATTTATTTTCTAAACAAATCACCATTTCATCTATGTGGATGAAATCATTATCTCCCTGTGACTTGTAACAAACCTCTCTGACATTAGCCAGACTAGTTGCAGTACAAAACAAATGATTGTGTGTGGTTGTGCAATCATTCAGTTGTATCTGACTCTTTGTGATTTCATGGACCATAGCATACACACATTATCCATGGGATTTTCTTGGCAAAGGTACTGAAGTGGTTTGTCATTTTCTTCTCCACTGGATTAAGATAAACGGTTTATGTGACTTTCCTGGGTTCATACAGAAGGTAAGTAAATGAGACCAAATTTGAACTCTGGTCCTGCCTCAAAGCCCAGTTCACTAACCATTGACCTGTCTAATACTCAGAGTCCTTAAGAGACTCCATATGCCCCCAAGAGTCTTTGCCAAACCCATTCATCTTGGGCACAGTCCTAGTCACTGATCCCCATAACATGTGAGGTGACAAGACGTAGTTCTAATTCAACCCACTGAAATTAGGTTAGCCCCCTCAACTGAAATTTAATTAGCTATTATTTTGTGTCCTTTTACAAGATTTTCAGTCTATAATGGAGAGAAATGTGAAAAACAGAACATACCAAAGCAAAGATTCACCTCCCACTAAGCTCATTAAAGTAATCAAGGAAATCCTTTGTTCAGTTTCCTTAGCCATAATAATGTTATATAATATGACCTACATGACTTCAAGGTAGGACATTTCTAAATATAATTGGTAACTTGTTTTGGGGCTCTTGTATTCTCTTCTAGCTGAGAGAACATCTATCTGCAGGGTTCATTGCAAAAAAAAAAAAGAGAGAGAGAGAGAGAGAGAGAAAAAACCAATTCATTTTGGAATGAGACTTGCTACAAGACATAACGTTGTACCCTAGACAAACCATTTAATCTTTTTTTGATTCAGTTTCCTAATTTGTAAAGTGAAAAAATTGGACTCAATGGTCTCTAAGTTTCCTTATAAACTTTATGTTTCCTTATAATCCCCTTATAAGGTGGCTATAAATAAATAGATAGATATGTGTGTTTGTATGTTATATACACACACACACATAGATATGCATATATACACATGTACTTGTATGTACAAATATAAAAAATATATACATGTATAAATAATTATGAGATCTTTGAACATGAATGCACAGACAAATTTTATTTTCATGTCTTTGGTTAATGTGATTTCTAGTTTTGCCTCTGAATACATAAGAGTAATTTATTGGAAAGGGGGGTCATCATTTTTATCTTGAGTGTTTTCCTGTCAAATTGAACTTTTTTTCATTCCATGTTTAAAGTAAATGAAAATGGGCAAAATCCTAGAATTTGTTCTTCACTACTGTCAGACGGTACATAGTCACATTAGCAACCCAATCACAGGGCTAAGGAAGTGCTTTCTTCTAAGTATTAGCTTGCCTTCCAACCTGACCTAATTCACTTGACACTATCTGAACTGCAGGTGGCTAGTTAGTGGTGTAATTACCGTTCCACAGTTTCACTTTAATACTGTTAGACTCAATTTAACTGTACAAAGAGAATGCAAGATCGCCCCATAGATTAGTCCTTTAAAGACTGTTGATCCTTTCTGTATTTTAATAAAATTTCTAAATGCCATTATTGCTTCCTTTTAAAGACTTGATTCTTGAAAGCGTTCACTCTTTTATGAACTTAATATCTTGTGGAAGAGAGTCCAGGAGGAAAAAATGCTTCATAATGACATTTCTCTACCTCCCTTTTCACCATCAATGCAAGTCGTGAATCTCTATCAATCCATTATCTAACATGCCTTCCACTGTCTCCTCCTTTCTCCTTTCTCTCTTCTCTATTGAATGCTTTCTTGTAAACTTGGGGTGTCTGGGTTTTGCTTTGCTAAACAGGTTTTTATTTTTGTAGAAAGAATGGTTGTATATTCCTCCAGAGCTATAATTGGTTTCAATTCAGCAATATCCACACATCATTAGTAAAAGTTTTATAATACAGGATGAGGTACATAACTCACATTCCATCTAGGGAATGACTTGGCAATAAAATTGAGTTCCATTCTCAAAGAGTTCAGTAACAATTGTTTTTCAGGCAAGTTTGAAATGTTCCTTTCCAGTAGTCTCTGCTCCTATTTATAAAGCATACAAAGTCATCCCCTTATCATGTTTTCTCACATTTAACATTTCAAAAGCTAACTTTCCTGAATAAAATAGGAGATTCACTGAATAATATCCCCTTAAAATAGTTGGTTGATTTGTCTCCCTTCCTTTACTTGATGGTTTACATCCCCCCACCTTTCCCTAATGTAAACCAATTGGAACATTGCTTCTTGAATGTCTGCTGCCTGGAGAAAGAAGCATGGACCTTTCTTGCTTGCTTGCTTGCTTTTTTTATTTGGGGGGTGGGGAGGATGGTGGCCTGGGGCCTGAGCTCAATCCTGACTTGATTCAGGACACTTTATATTGATGGTTTTCTGTCTCCAAGCCCTTATAATCATGGAGGGTCTAAATACAGAAACAATTTGGGATCATAAGAAAAAATTCAAGATAAATACAGATTCTAGTTGTAACTTATTATTTTGTTGAGTTCGTGAAAGGGACTTAAAATAATTCTATTAAGAATATGGAAAGGCAGCATATATGATACAAAGTCCATTGCAAGGGGGCACAAGACATCCAGTTCATAGTACTGAATTAGAAAGCTTCTTGCTCATGAGAGTTTGTCTTGGATGACCTTAAGGTTTCTCTTGTCTATCATTCAATGCTTGTATGATTTTTAAAAATTTTTCTGAGTGGGGTAGGGAAATCACATTTCTGCTTTCATCATAGTAGGAGACTTCATTTATAGAATTATCTTTGACAAAGCAAGTTATCACCTGTTCTGCACGTTATAGTGTTTGAAGGGTTTCCGGGGGGCATTAAAAGGTTAAATTACTTGCCTACTACCCGTAGTTATATATTTATACATATCAGAAGCAATATTTGAATTCCGGTCCTCCTGATTTCAAGGATGGCCATTTTTCCACTGTCCCATTTTGCCTTTCTGAAAATAATGCATATGTAACATACTGTTAGAAATTACATGAATATAATTTACACATGTCAATCTATTTATCTATATATAGTTGTGTCTATATATGCTTATATGCAGTGTGTGTGTATAATTTACTTATAAGTATCCATATATATAATATGTATGCTACATTATAAATATATATAATTGGAATATAATAATAGTTAATATTTATAAAGCTTTTACTATGTATCAGGCATTGTGCTAACATTTTACAATTATAATCCCATTTTGATCCTCATTATAACCTGGAAACGGGTGTTACTATTGTCACTATTTTATAGATAAGGAGCCTGAAGCAAACAGAAATTTAAAAGACTTTTCAGGATCATAAAGCTAGTAAGTATCTGAGGCTGGATTTGAATTCACTTCATCCTGCCTCCAGATCTAAAATTCTAGCTACTGTGTCATGTTTATTATATATACTCATATATGTAGTATACATAACATATATTTTGTCAATATTTATTTTTCTCTGATTCTGTTTCTGTCTCTCTTTGTCTGCCTTTGTCTGTGTCTCTCTGTCTCTCTCTGTCTTATACACACACACAAATACACAATTAATTTAGAAAAGCAGATTTATAGTGAGGCTTTTAATTACTAAGATCTGGGATCAAATTCTGCATCTGATACACTCTAATTTCCATGTGTCCACAGAAGTCATTTAATCTCTCAAGCAATACCTGGAAAACAGCAATAAGACAGCTGCTTATTAGTGGTGAGAATTTCTAAGTTTCCCATACCATTGAAATCATAGATCAAGAATAAATACATACAGCACAAAGCAAGTCAGCCCTTGTCATACATTGTCACACTCCAGCATCAGTCATACACTGATTTAGCCACATAGATAATGCACATAATGAAGTACTTTTGCTGGCCCACGCTCCCTTCAGTCTTCTGGTCCTCAGAAGCATAAATTGTGCAAATACTATTTATGTAGAACAATAAGGTTCAGAAATCAAGCAGGAACCCTGTGATTAGCAGCTTTTCCCTCAGGTTTCATTCCCAGAGCAGCTTTTTTTTTTTCAGCTTTGCATTTCTGTATGTTTAAAACTTGCTTTTAAACAAACAGATAATTGGTCATACAATTATGACAGTTATATGTACTTAAATAATCTTACTGTAGGTTTTCTACCCAACAGTTCCTCTCAAATTTTAACTCTCATTTCCTGATCCTCAAACCATCCTCCTTTCATTTTTTCCCCTACTAACTTCCCTGTTGGACTCCTCTCTACCAAATAGAAATCTCATTTGGGTAAACAAAATAAAATTTTAATGAAGTTGCAAGGTGGCCTTGACTTCCTTCTCAGTGTTTTCCCCTTTTATCTATGCCAGTTATAAGAGCTTTTCTTTCTTTATTCCTTCTTCTTTCCTTGGTTCATTGTGTCAGGGTATGTAAATAGATTATAAGAAAAGTGCTTAGCAATATTTAAAATGCCAACTGCTGTACTCTATATGGAGAAACTCCAGTTATCAACTGTTTATGACCTTCATTATAGAGCATGAGGCCCAATATATTTGTAACATATATTCTCATCACTTCTCTTTCATGACTAGACAGGGTTTACCTCCCTCTGGGTTCCAAGGAGCAAGCGTGGGTAGGGGTGAAGATGCAGGGGGAGGAGATTCTCTATTTTAATGTCATTGGTGCAAGTCTCCAGTGTCTCTGTTCCTCCCCCATTTTTAAGGATGTGGCTGAGGCAGCACAAAATGTTGCTATTTAGGTATCAGATGACGTGCGTTAGAAGAAGCACCAAAAGTTGGTGTTCAGTCATATGAAGAATTTACAATGACCCATCTCTTTGACAAAAGGCAGACATATTTAGGGAAATAGATTTCAGACAAAATAAAAGACACTAGGAATGAAAATTTTGAAATAGAGTGTGAGAGCATATAAAGACATGTTCCTCAATGGAACTCGCAATTACATGCCATGTTATTAGCTGGCAGGCTAAATCCTGAAAAGGATTTATCACCTTACAAGAATTCATCATAAGGAGGAAAAGTGGGGTCAGGAGCATAGTGGGCAAAAGATGCCACGAGACAAAGTGTTAGTAGTACACTGACCCAAAGGAGGACAATAGTAAAAACTTGGCTCATAAACTATTTTATAGGAAAAATTTAGCCTCAGGGTTTCTGACTGGATTACTTCCAGAGGGTAGGACTATGGAATTAAACTGATCTTGATTGTCCACACCTTATTCCTACCTGCCCCAGAGAATCATTTTTATCAGTTCTTCACTTTCTCTCTGCCAACCATATCCACTATTCAGGACCTCATCATTCTGGCTAGCACCCCAATTGTTTTAAACTCTTGACATTAATTACCTTATAAAAAGTAATATTTACTTCAGAGATATAGTTAAAAAAACCCACAATTTTCAACAGTATCTCTAGGGAATATTCTTCCCTATCCCCTAAACATATGAAGAAATAGGACAAACTTCCTACCTTAGCCCCACAAAGTTCATATCTAAAATCAATGAAATTTTACCTTTTTCAAGTTCATTTCCAAAGGTTATTGTTTGCTCATCAGGAAATTGAGGTTATATTACCTGGAAAACCTGGCCTGCATGGATGCTCAGATTCCTATATTTTTTCTGATATCTTGAAATTCTGAAAGTTGATAATTCCCCTCTTTTCACCTAGAACAGAAAAGAACAAATGAAAAATTGAAAAACTGAAGTATGTTTCTGGAAGCCGTGGCCTTAGAAAAGAGATCCTAAAGATACTCCCTGTACCACATGGTCACTCCATACATACTGTGAATGAAAGAACCACTAAGATTTTCCTAGAGAGACAGATGCCAAAGAGGTCATAGCTAATATTATGAGGTTTTTTGTGATGCCTCTAAAATGAATAAAAGAACATTCTCTTCATTAGAATCAATTATGAGATACCCATGCAAGAATGATTCTGTCCAATGTACTTCTCTATACATCATCATGACCTTCCTGGAAACAAACTTTTTACTGTCCTCCTCTGGAAAGAGTACTTCAATCAACAAAGCAGATGGTGGATGGATATAAGCTTTGATATTTTGAAGTTCTATTGTTATGTCAGAAAATCATCAATATTTTTGGTAATGGCATGATAGTTAATCTTTTTCTATGATGCACGTTGCTCTTTCTTTCCCAGTTTTTACCCCTTTTCATACATTATCAAATGGTCTTTATGATGAAAATAAAGAGGTAGGAAGAACATTCCCTATGCTAAATACTGCCAATTTTAGTTACAATATGTGAATATTAACAGTTGAAACAGTCACAAACATAACATAACATAACAAAAAAACTCATGACCTCAGATTTATTTAACAAGCAAGGTAACCTAGAAGATTTAACATCTTAGATATCACTGAGACTTGGTAGAATGAAACTCATTACTGAAATATATCTTTGGAACATTATACCTATTTTGAAAAGAAGATAGAGAAAAGAGGAGAGTGAAAAACACTTTATCTTAAGCAGAAGTCTAAGAGGAAGAGGGGGAAAATTATTGGGTGAAACAATTGTGTGCAGATCAATAAAATAGAAACAAAAGTCATTGGAGTCTACTGTATGGAGATCACTGAGACAAAAAGAGGATATACATGAGAAGTTTATATATAGATCAAAAACTACAATTGAAGACATGTTATTGTAATGATACATGACTTCAAGTATTCCAGATATTTTTGAAGATTTTGTTTCCTTCAAATTATAGAAGCTGTTTCGTGATTTCCATTGAGGAAAATATATTCTACAACTGTATGATGAATCAAGAGAGAAAGAAATTCTATAATGGGACAAATTTTCAAAAAAAAGTAAGATCCGGCTGCTGGAATCAAAATAATGAGAATTTTGGGGAAAGTGACAATGCTGACCATCTCCTGCTCCTAGAAACTATCTCTCCTCACTAATCTTTGTTTGCTTTCTAAATGTCAAGTTCTCTTTTTTTAGTCCCCATTTAAATCACATCCATTATCTATAGCTATCTTCTAAGAGTTTGCTCTCAGTCTCATTTTCCTTTCTTACCTTCTCTTATTTTGTGATCTTGTTAACAGGGAGTGAATCAATTAGTATACCTTTATAGATGATTCTTAGATCTCTATAGGCAGTCTTAGTCTCTCTTCTAACTCTCTTTCTATCCCCATATTACCCACCTCTTATTGGACATTTTGAATTTAATGTACCTGAAAAGTGTCAAATTCAACATTCGAAAAACAAAACTCATTATGTACATCTCCCACAAATACACACAGTTTCAAAAAGAAGAGTTGACATATAAGGAGCACATATGAAGAATCACACACATAGGGAACGTGTGTTTTTTCTTTTTTTCTTGATACATTTTTAATTTATGTTTTTTGTTTTCTTTTTTTGTTTGTTTTTGCTGAGACAACTGGGGCTAAAGTGACTTGCCCAGGTTCACAGAGCTAGGACAAGTGTCTGAGGCCATATTTGAACTCAGGTCTTCCTCAATTCAGAGTCAGCACTCTATCCACTGTGCCATCTATCTTCCCTTTTTACTTTATTCTTTATTTATTCTTACTATCTTATTTCTATAATCCCTTGTTCTTCATCATCCCTAATTGAAAAAAGTGGAAGGGAAGCTCTTATAAAAATACACATAGTAAAAAAAATAAATCCACTTTGGAGATTTTCTTGGGTTAACTCAGGTGGAGACAATGAATTACAAGCCAAGAGCCTCTAATGGCTGGCACAAAATAGGTAAATTTTGAATGGAGCTTGCTGAATGGAGTCTCACAAATTTGCAGAATTAGAAAGCAAAGGTCATTCAGTGTCTTGACATTGTGGATGAGTAAGTAGGTCCCTTGTGTTACACAGTTCTGTAGGCAAACTATGGAAACCAACCATCTTTCTGTTTTTTTACTTACTCTGTTTAAGGGACCAGAAGCTTATTGGAGCATAGACCTGACACTATTACATTCATGTGGAGCAAGAGTACAAGTCAATGGAAATGTATCCCAGCTTCCTCTGTCTAAGCTTAGCTTTTGCACTTTCAGACTCCTGGCATATTTGACAAGTTCCTTCTCATGTCCTTGGGTTCCTTTGTGAGTGTTAGAGGGTGGAAAGAAATTTTTGTCTTTAGCTTAGTCAAATGCCTAAGTTGCTGTGTTGTGAGGGGTATCAACTGTGCATCCATGAAAGCTCTCCTAACTCAGCACATAAAAAAGTCTCCAGGCTAGAGACCAGAGTTGAATTCTCTCAATCCTTCCTCTGGGTTCAAAACTTATACCTTCCTATATACTTCCCTTTCGCTTTGCTGGCATCCTTTGATTTTCTTCTTTTATTTTCACTCCTATTTTAAAATCAGGAGACTTGAAATCAAGTCACCCTTCCTCTGCTTCCTCACTGTGTGACTTTGGGCAATAAGAAAACCAATTTGCTTTGACAGAATGCTTTGAAGTTTGCAAAATACTCTTCCCACCACCAGTCTATGAGGTCAGAATGTAAGTAATATTATTCCTGTTTTACATACTGAAATCTTATATTCTTTTATATGTTAAATAATTTTCCCATGAATATAGCTAGCAAGTATCAGTGAGAAGATTTCAAACCAGATCTACTGACACTCATCTAGAAATGTATCTAATATCTCTCAGGCAAATCACTCACTCTGAGACTTACCTCCCTCTTGTAAACTAGAAATAATAATCTTTGATTTACCTATTTCACAGAAGTAGTAAGGATTTAACAAATCAATGAAACAGTATTTCCTTTATTGCCAAACACTATGCTAAGTTTTAAGGATATAAAGAAAGGCCAAAACAGACTTCAAGAAGCTTAGTCTGCTGGAGAAGGAAACATAAGATTGTTTTTAATCCAAATCTCTTCCAAACATCTTTATTATTGCCTGAAGTATCTAGGCTCACAACCTCAATGTCACAATTTATTCTTCACTCATTCGAGGTATCCAATCAATTACCACATTTTATCATTTCAACCTACAAAACAATCTCTGACATAATCCCCCATTATGTCCCCTAACTTCTGGTTTAAGCTATTGTCATATATTTCTATTTGTTCTACCCCGTTGTTCCCCACTTTCACACAATCTCTATTTAGTTGTCTGTCTCCTAAATAGATCTGATCATTTACTCTCCCTACAATCAATTCTAGTCTGGGATCAAATATAAACTCTTCTAACTGGCATCTAATACTCTTCATAACCTTATCTCTACCAGTATTTTCAAACTTCTTCACTATTTGGCCAAACCAAATTGTGCTAAACGTGTTGCTTCTCACACTTGACATCCAAACACATCTTCATGCTTTTGCGTTGGTTGTCCCCCAGACTCTTCATCTTCACCCTGATTTCTCAAAATCCCTAGCTTCTTTAAAGTCTCAGCTCAGAGCCTTCCTTTTGCTATAGATCTTTCTCAGCACCTTCAAATGTTAATTCTGTTCCTCTAAAGGTTACTTTTCATTTACTCTGCTTACAAATTTTTATATAAACATTCTTTTTACCCTTTTGAAGGTGATACCCTTGAGTAAAGTAGCTGCTTGTTTTTGTTGACTTTTTTCATTTTCTTCTTATCTTCAGTGATTAGCAAATATCTAGGATGTTATGAATGCTAATAGATACTTGCTGATTGAGTAATTAATTGCTTTATAGATGAACAATTACTGAAAGACCAGGTGAAGAATGATGACATAAGGACTGTCAACAATTTGTGAAAAAAATCATAGATTACAGGAAAGTGTAGTAGAACATGGAAAGGATGAATATTTTTTGCTTTAGAAAAGGAAGAATATAAGTTTTATAGCCTATAGGACAGATAACAGATACTGAGCAAAATGATTTAATGTATCATTAAAGAGACAGTGAAAACCTAGGGGAGGGGAAGAGCGATCACATAGAAACAACATGGCTTCATCAATATCACGTCACGCAAAGTTAAAACTCCTTTTTTTTTTCCAGTTTTTGAACTGAATGGTGACACTGATAGATCAGAAGCATAGTATACATACAGCTAACTTAGATTTTAGCAAAGCATTTGACAAAATGTTCTGTCATCTGACAATTTTCTATTATAATCCATGTTGGTTTAAAAAAAAAAAACCTTTACTGTACATCTGACAAGTGTTCATCCAGTTGGGTAGCACAGAGAGACAGGGAGAGGAAAAGAGAGAGAAAAAGAAAGACAGAGAGTGAGGGAGAGAGGGAAGGAGGGAGAGAGAAAGAGAGAGGGGGAGAAACGGAAGGAAGGAGGGAAGGAAAAGAGATAAAGGAAGGGAAAAAGGAAAGGGAAGGAGGGGAGGGAGAGAAAGAAGAGGACAGACAGAAAGAGAGAGAGAGAGAGAGAGAGAGAGAGAGAGAGAGAGAGAGAGAGTCAGTCTATCTTAGGACATAATTTTGAGGATTTTCCCCATATAAGAATCATAATGATGAGTCAGCAAAGGACACTGAGCAAGAGAATCAGATAGGTAGAGTGATGCTATGAATATGAGCAGACCAACTGGCATTTCAGTATTCTGTCCTGTTTTCAAATAGCTCAAAATGTATAATGAATATTTACCTGAGATCAATTCAATCTGTAGTCCTCATTGTATTTCCCCATTATAATCCTGTCCTCACTCAATTTAAAACTATATTCTCCAGAATAATATCCATTAACTTTTCCTAGTTGTTACATAGCTAGAGATTTTTCATTGAACTCAAGAAGATGTGAATTTAAGCTCTGACTTTTATAACCCTAGGCCAAGGCCACTATCAACACTACATGATCAAAATTTTTAGATAATTTCTTGATCTCCAGCTATGGAGGGGTTTTCCACATTGAGTGAATCTATACAAAATACAGATTTACAACCTCTCCTCCCCTAAACAAAATAATACATAAATAATTACACAAAGATTTATTGAAAATTTTCTGTTCCAGTTAACCTATTAGAAATTGGGAATTATATTTTAAGAAAGAAAATTAGATTTGGATTAAATAGATGTAGATTTAATGACCTAGTTCCATCACTCACATGTTGTAGGACTATGGGCAAGTCAATTATTCAACCAACACTTAAGTGTTTATTATGTTTCAGACATTGTGCTAAATTCTGGTGATACAATGAAAGTCAGAAAAGAAAAACAAACAAAAAAGTTCCTTGCTCTAAGGAATTTATAACCTAATAGCATTACTACATACAAAAGGAATCTGAAAAATATTTGGAGGAGTTGATGAAGATGTAACAGGAATAAGATACCCAGTGAAGGCATAATTGAAAATCCAAAAAATTGAGGTGGTGAATGAAGTTACTTTATCTGGTCCATGGTTTCTTCCTAATCCTAATTCCTAAGGCAAAACAGAGATATTATAATGCATATCCTACCAAGTTTATATGGTGGTGTAGTGATCAATTTAGTTGATATATGTGAAAATATCTGATAAACTTAAAACACTATAAAAATGCAAGCTGAAGACACAAATGGTGGTGGATGCATATAATCCCTGCTACTAAGGAAAACTGAGGCTGATGGATCTTTTGAGCTTAATAGTTCTGAGCTGCAGTAGGGCTAAAGCCAATTGGATATCCACATTAATTATAGAACATAAGTGCTGAACCACCAGACTGACTAAAGAGGGGCTGGACTAAGTCAGGCCAAAAAATGGAGCAGATCAAAGATGCCATAAGGATGAGCAATGGAATAAGGTCCATAAGAAATCACTGCACTTCTGACCTGAGTGATTTGGAGACAGCTTTCCTATCTTCCTTGAGTCTCTCAGCTTATGATGAAACATCTCTATTCTCTGAACCAGTTTTCTGTTGATAAAGTATTTCATAAAATGTGACATTCAAAACTATCCTTTCCCTTTCATGTCTTATGATAAAGAAGTCATTTAAAGGTAGAATGGCAAAAATAAAATAAAATAAAATAAAAATTAAAGTTGAATGGCTATATAATACTACATAGTAGAAGGAGTCAGGAGTCATTTCATGGGTATAGGGAATTCTTGATGTAAAAGCTTCTTCTATCAATGCAGATTGGCTTCTTCTTTGCAAATTAGATAATTTTCCAAGAGAAAAGAGAGTACCTGGAACATAATAAATGTTAAATAATTTTCTTTCACTTTGAACAGTAGAGGTATGGACCTGTGATTTCATCCATTAAGTGACTATGCTAAATCACACAGATTAGGGAAGAGATCTAAATCCAGGTCTTCTTGAATTATTAGGGTCATTAACCTGTCCCCTAACCTGTCTCTCTTTTTATACATGCCTCCACAAACTCTGAGTGCTTAATATAAATTATTGCAAGTCATTCATAAGGAATTTTAAAATAGCTTGCCTTCCCCCTAGTAAAACACTGTACACAAAAATTTCTTGCTCATGTTGCCATTGTCCTTCTAGCCTTTGTTCCACAATTCCAATGAGGCTATTCCAAAGAATTGTTTTCCCTGCATAAATACTAATATATATGCTGAAAAAGATTTAATTCTATATGTCCAAAACATTCCTTTTCCCACTTAATTTTGGATAGAATCTAAATCCAAGTTAATTTTTCAGAACCTCTCTTAAGATACTAAAGAGAACATTGCTTCCCTTGAGTTCCCAGAATATTAATGAAAAAAATTCTGCTGCTTGTGAAGCTGTAGTTGTACTTCAGACTTATTTTATATCAATCTTTTCTTTTGAATGCTCCTAGCTTTGATTTTGGCACTGACTACAAGAAATACACTTTATAAGTCTCTAGCTCCCATGTCTCTAAATTGCACTTTCTGAAAAACTTGCTATTTTGGCATAGAACATAGAGATTGAATGCAAGGCTATAATTCACTTTCAAGTTTTCTGCTGATGATATAAACCACAAGAGCTTGTTGGTTTATGAACAACACCAGGACACAGAGATTGAATTACTGCATGTGTAGGTGAGCAGAGATAAAGGATTGCAATGTATCACCCAGAGCTAATAGTTTCTTTCAATTTAAATTTTAGACATGTGGATTTTTTTAATGTAGTAGAAACATTTATCTCAAGAGAATTCATATTTCAACTAAGATAACCAAGCAAAAAATTTATTTGAGACAATATTTAATCTACATTCAATGTATTGTGAAAGCCAGAGTTGGTGCCAGGAAGCTAGGGAATAGCTTTGGTATTTCTGATAATAAAGGAATCTAAGTTTATGTTAAAGATAATAATAATAACAATTGACATTTATATTCTACTTTAAAGTTTATATGCATTATGTTATTTGATCACATGGGGAAGATACTATTATAAATTTACAGGTATGGAAATTGAATGTCAAGGACGTTAAGTAACATCCACATTCACAAACCTGGAAAGGGTTAGATGCAAAATTTGAAATCACATCTCTTTTTACTCCAAGTTTATTTCTCTTTCCATTTTCTTAATTTTTTTCCTTAGGTGCAATCCATAGCAATGATCTCCTTCAATAAATTTAATTTTTTAACTCTTATTGAAAAGAATTGACAACCTCCCTGCAAATGACTCTTGCCAAAGCATTAGAAAAGTTTCTTTGTAGTGCTGAATGAATTCTTAATAGGTTATTCAGTATATTCTGAATAAGAAAGTTTCTCTTAATGGGGACTGCGGCTTTAAGAGATGTCCCAATATAGTGAAAGTGACAGATGATGCCACCCCCCAAAAAAGTCACAGCCCTATCACAACACTCATGAGCATATACAGGGTATTCCAAAATTTTAATGCAGTTTTAAGCTTTTGCAGCTTTTAATTTTATTTTTGTTTATTTTTGATTTTTTAAAAATATTTGTACAATTTTAAAAATTGTATCGAATAAAATGCATAAATATTTTACATTTAATCATGGTTACAACATTATTATTACTGTGTACAAAATTGTCTTAGTTCTACTCTCTTCACTTTGGACCTATTCATACTAGTATTTCCAGGTTTTTCTGAAAACATCCCATTCATCATTTCTTAATGCACAATAATATTTCATTACAATCTTATACAACTTCTTCAAATATACCCTAACTGATAAGCATTCCCTTAATTTTTAATGCTTTATCACCACAAAAAGAGCTACTATAAATATTATATGTATTGTGTTTATATTTATATATCTAATATATTTATGTGCATGCATACATATATACATATAATTTACAAATATGTCCTTTTCCCTTTTCTTTAATATCATTGGAATGCAGATCCAAGTGATACTGCTGAGCCAAAAATTATGCACTGGATTTTTAGTCCTTTAGGGGTAGTTCCAAATTATTCCCCAGAATGGATGGACAAATTCACAGTCCCATCAAAAAGTCTTAATATTCCAATTTTTTCCATATCTCCTCAAACCTTGTCATTTTGCTTTTCTGGTATGTTAGCCAATGTGATAAGTGTGAGATGGTTTAGTGATGTTTTAATGTGAATTTCTCTAACCAACAGTGATTAAATTATTTTTATATGATTATAAATAATTTTAATTTCTACTTCTGAAAACTGCTTATTTATATCCTTGACCATTGGGGACTGGCCCATATATATATATATGTCTAGTTGACTATGGACAAAACCTTTATAAATTCATGTAATCAAAATTATTCATTTTTACTTTCCATGTTTCCTCTCTATCTCTTGTTATGCCAGTTTTCTGTGTTTCCCTAATTTACTTATTATATTACTCTCTATGTGGAAATCATATACCCATTTTGACCTTATCTTGAAATACAGTGTGAGATGTTGATTATTGCCTACTTTTTGCCAAATTACTTTCTATTTTTGTTTTTGATATTTTTATTGTTTTTTTTTCCTCAGCAGTTTGGTCACATGATGAGTTCTAACCTCCAAGGCTTGGGGTTTGGAGTTTTTCAAACACTAGACAACTATGGAAAATTGCTTCTTTTAATATTCTTGATACATTGTTCTTCCAGATAAATTTTTTTTCTCTTTTTTGCAAAATGCTTCTATAGTAGTTTGGTTGTATAAGTAAATTAATTTAGACAAAATTGGCATTATTGTAATGATGTTGATTATCTCAGCCTACCCATAAGCAATGAATATTTCTCTAACTCTTTAGATTTATCTTTCTTTTCATGAAGTATTTTGTAATCTTATTCATATTTTCCCTTGGTTGTCTTAGCAGGTAGATTCCCAAGTATTTTATAATGTGTGCAGGACTCTTTCTATCTTCTCTTGCTTGGTTTTGTTGGTGACATGTAGAAATTCTAATTATGTATGTGAGTTTATTATCCTACAATTTTGTAAGATATTTATTAATTGTTCTAACTAGTTCTTTAGTTGATTTTCTAGGGTTTTCTAAGTTTATCAGATTAAATGACTCTAAAAATGGAAAGCTAAGCTAGGTCTTTCACAATATCCTTTAAGTTTCTTGAGGTCTAAGATCATCTCATTTTATAGTTTGTTTTTGTTTTGTTTTGTTTTTTAGTTTATAGTTTGTATCCCCCATAATTAGCACAGCACTTTGCCTATAGTATTCACTAAGTCCAACCTCTTCCCTTTTAAGATTAGGAAACTGAGATTTATAGAGCTTAAGTGACATACTTCTTTTGAATGATGATCTCTAACATGTATATAACTGTTTAAAATTTGCAAAGATTTATGTGTATGTGTGTATAACAAGTGATAGCAAATTATCAAATTATAGCAACTTCAGGCTATACTTCATTACTTCAGGCATTTTCCCATTTTAATGAAGACAATCTTTCAGGTAGGTACAGAAAGCTTTATTGTCCTATGCTATAGAGATATGGAGTAGCAAGGATTAGAAGTCTGTGTTGTCCGGCATTAGGATTTTGCTGTTTGCTGCAACTTGTTTACACTGAGGGAATCATACCTCCTACCTTCTGTTATGGATTTGCTCTTCCTGGTCTCAGAAGAAAGAATTAGAACAATTGAAATCAAAATGACATACTATTAAATCTATATGGGACCTCCGCAACCACCTAGACCATTTTATATCAAATGAGATAACATTTGCAAAATCTCAAATTGTTAAATGTTGATAGCTGCTATAATGATTGTTACATTATATCCCCTCCCCAAATATTAACCCTGCTACAAAAGTGATTGTGGTTAAACAGCCTTTTCTTGAAGATCACCAAGGAAAGAGCATTCAGATACCTTCCTACCTGGCTCATTTTACTTTGAGAAATGTTCCTTACGGGGGGCGGAGCCAAGATGGCGGAGTGAAAAGGTGACTTTCTGCCTCTCCTCCGATCTTCTCTCAAATCAACAATAAAATAAGCCTCTGAACTGATCTTCAAGTCAACGAACTCAGAAATATTTGGGCACGGCTCTCTGGAGAACTTCATATCAGGTTAGTCGGACTCGGACAGAGAGATAAATAGACGACCCCTGTGCAGGCAGGAAGTGAGGGTGGGACTCAGCTCAGCTCCTCGTGGAAGAAATTCCAAACTCCAAACTCCAAATTCCAAACACCTGGAGTTTATCTGAGGCACTCGGGATACTCTGCCCTGATTGGGGGCAGGTGTTCTGGCAGACTTGCCTTGTTTAAGGAGTAATTTGTACTTAGTCCTAGCCCCCACTGGCCCAGCACCTTAAGTCAACTCGCTGAAGTGCCCCAGGGCAAAGCGTCTTCAGCCGTGGTTTTTTTTTTTTTTTCCCCTACCTTAAAGAGATATCCACACTGTCTAAAAAAAAAAATGATGAAGAAGCAAAAGAGAGCTCTCACCATAGACAGCTTTTATCAAGGCAAAGAAACGACCTCAGATAGAACCTCAAAAGAGAGCTGGAGGATAAATGGGAAAATAAACTGAAATCAGTGCAAGAAGGATACAGTATCTTGCAAGAAGGATATGATGCCCTGCAAAAGAGATATGAAAAAGACACCAATTTATTAAAAAATAAAATTAGTGAAGTGGAAAAAGAGTGCAGTGAACAAATTGGCCAGTTACAAAAGGAACTTAAAAAGGTAACTGAAGAAAACAACACTTTAAAAATAAGAATTGAACAAATGCAAGTGAATGACTCACTAAGACTTGAAGAATCAGTCAAACAAAAACAAAAAAATGAAAAATTAGAAGAAAATATGAAATATCTCCTAGGAAAAACAACTGACTTAGAAAATAGATCTAAGAGAGACAATCTAAGGATTATTGGACTTCCTGAAAGCCATGATCAAAAAAAGAATCTAAACACTATCTTCCAGGAAATCCTGAAAGAAAACTGCCTGAGATCGTAGAATCAAAGGGCAAAATCACCATTGAAAGAATTCACCGATCACCTCCTGAAAGAGACCCCAAAATTAAATCCCCAAGGAATATCGTGGCTAAATTTCAGGACTATAGCACCAAGGAACAGATTCTGCTAGCAGCTAGAAAGAAACAATTCAAATACCGAGGATCAATAATTAGAATCTGTCAGGATCTGTCAGCTTCCACACTGAAGGATCGAAGGGCCTGGAACCAGATATTCCGAAGGGCAAAGGAACTTGGATTACAGCCAAGAATAACCTATCCAGCTAGAATGAGCATTATCCTCCAGGGAAGAAGATGGTCATT
>JAJPUD010017018.1:0-32463 GCA_023553655.1 Myrmecobius fasciatus
AGGGCCCCACATGTGCAAGAATGTTTGTGGCAGCCCTTTTTGTAGTGTCTAGAAACTGGGAACTGAATGGATGCCCATCAATTGGAGAATGGCTGAACAAATTATGGTATATGAATGTCATGGAATATTATTGTTCTGTGAAAAATCACCAGCAGGATGATTTCAGAGAGGCCTGGGGAGACTTACATGAACTGATGATCAGTGAAATGGGCAGAACCAGGAGATCATTATACACGGCAACAAGAAGACTATATGACGATCAATTCTGATGGACCTGGCTCTCTTCAACAATGAAATGTTTCAAACCAGTTCCAATTGTTCAGTGATGAAGAAAGCCATCTACACCCAGGGAGAGGCCTGTGGGTTCTGAGTGTGGACCACAACATAGCATTTTCATGCTCTCTTTTGGTTTGCTTGCATTTTGTTTTTCTTTTCAGGTTTTTTTTCTTTCTAGATCTGATTTTTCTTGTGCAGCAAAATAATTGTATAAATATGCATGCATATATTGGATTTGTCTTATATTTTAACATAGTTAACATGTATTGGACTCCCTGCCATATAGGGGAGAGGGTGGGGGGAAGAAGAGAAAAATTTGGAATAGAAGGCTTTGAAAGAGTCAGTGTTGAAAAATTGCCCATGCATATGTTTTGCAAATAAAAAGTTTTAATGAAAAATGATGAATAAATTTGAAAAAAAAAAAGAAAGAAAGGAGCCTATTCTTTTGCTTTTCTTTTCCATTCTAGATGTAGGGCATGAGAGTCTTTGACATGGTTGGAGAAATGAGATCCTAGAATCTGGAAGCTAGAATCTGGCTTGGGGGTTGTTGCCAGCATCCATTCTGTGATCTTTGGTAATGCTCTCCAGCACTTTAGCCCAGTAGGACACATTCATCCAGCAACTGTGCTGCATCTGGACTCTGATGGAACTGTGGAAGAATAACATTAAGTCCTGAGACTGTTCTTGCAGAGTATGTCTCAGAAGTACTGGGGAAACCCTTCTGCCTTTGTTTTAGCACTCTCTTTGAACTTACTGTCTCTTTGTAAAAGTTACTCAATAGTAAGTAATTATATAGAACTAGGAGTTGCAAGTCATCATGCCCTAACAAATAAGAACACAGCTTCTTGTGTTAATGGCCATAAAGAACAGAATCATCACAATTCCTCAGAATGTTGGAAAGAGGAATTAAATACAGCTGGCTTAATCCTGAGAGAAAAGAGTCAGAGATTACAGGTTACCAGGGTCTTTCCAGTTCCATCTGAAATTGTCTATTTTAACATTTAAATTTTCCATTACATTCATATATGTACCACAACTTGTTTAGCCTTGCCTAAAAAAAAAAAAAAAAAAAAAAAAAGCAGATATTGCCTTAGTTTCCAAGTTTGGGCTAATACAAAAGAGTTATTATTGATATTTTAAATATATGAATTCTTTTCCTATTTCTTTGATTGGGGGGGTTGGCACAGATTATACCTAGTAATGATATAGTTGTGTCAAAAAGGATGTATGTTAGTTTCAAATTGCTTTCTAAAATGGCAGAGCCAATTCCCAGTAGTTACTTTTAAAAATTAGCTAAAATTTTAAAGCTATAAATGAAAAAAGACATTCCTGTATCCTATCTAGAATTCATAAAAGGGTTAGCTAGATAGTGCAGTGGATAGAATGCCAGCCTAAAGTCAGGAGGACACCAGTTCAAATATGTCCTCAGACACTTACTAGTTATATGATCCTGGGTAAATCACTTAATCCTGATTACCTTAAAAAAAAAAAAAAAAGATAGCAAAGCAGTAGAATTCATGCAAGAGAAGATGTAGATATTACAAATTATAAGTGAAATAAAATTATTGTAGGATTAGTATGGAAATTAAAAAGAATCTATGAACACAATCTGTTAACACAGTTAATATGTGTATGTGGCAGAATTTGAATTCAGGTCTTCCGGAATCCAAGCCTAGTGCTTTTATCTACTGCGGCTCCTTGCTGCCTTTGTGATCTCATTCAGGACACATAGGATTTGTGAAAGGAGCCAGACTGGTTATGTAACAAAAGTGAGGGATGACACACAGATTGCCTCAATATTACCCCATTAGCAATTATTGAAAGATCCAAATAAAGACCTACACTATTTTGAGCAGCTCTTCTGAGGAGACTCGGGGAAGGACAAAAACTGAATGGAATAAGAAAGCATGGATTGGCTGCAAGCTGCTCAGGGAAAGGTGTCATGTCTGGCTTTACATGTTTATGGCTGATCTCCTTATGAAAGTATCTTTTTTGCTGGTCGCCTTTCAGATAGAAATCAGATTTCCTGAAGACAACAATGTTGGCTTGTAGAGAATCAACCCACCATGTCACTGAGATGGTTCATGCTTAGATCGTAGGAATGTAGTCCCATCGAGTGCTCCAGGTTATGCAGCGTCACAAATTTTAGATTCTTCTCCCAGATGAGTCGCCTTGCTACTTCTTGATTCTAAAAGGAGAATAGACAGTAATTTTACACTTTGGATAAAAGCTATAAATGACAACCAGCACGGTATATTGAATTATATAGTGAAATGCTTTTTGGATGCAATGTGTCTGAGACCATACAAACAGAATAAACCTAATGTAATTAATTACCAAAATTCAACTTTCATTCTAAAAACATTTATTAAATATATCTTAATTTTTATTTTATCTTATAATTTATTTGATGGAGATCATTATAATAATATATAATGATGGAGATCATTATAACAATGACATATAAATATAATAATAAAGATGTAATGTTGACAGTCTCATAATAATTCTCTATTATTAACAGTCTAGAAGTTGAAATTGTTTTTTTTATTTCATATTTTTCCATTTTTAAATAAGTAAAAATTATTTTTCTGTCTCTTCAAATCAAAATGTTTCCAAACAAGGCATCGCCTTTCCATTTTCACAAGGTGATTTTCACCAGACATTTGTTTATTAGTACTACTTATAATCTTCCACCATGCTCCTATTTCCTCATAAAAGAATGAGAAGCAATGGAGAGAAAAACATAATTACAAAAAGTCTACCTTTTGGCATGTTAGGAGAAAACTAGAAGGACATTAACAGAACAAAAAGGAAAAAAAAAGATTCATAAAGATTTTTATAACAATTTTATCTATCAAAGACTGAAGCTACCACATCAAGAAAATAACATCACAGTGACTGATGGACTGCATAAAAAAGTAGAAATGAAACCAAAGAAAAGACCAGCAGAATAATTGAATGAGACCTATTATACATGGGCTGAAGGTTGTTCTGGAGGCAGGACAATTCTGAGGACACTGAGAATGATTCTCAATATATTTGAAATAGGAAAATTTCAAGGACTTGGAGAAAAAAATGACACATCATATTATTAGCCCAGAAGGCAACAGAAAATGTCAGTAACCTCGAACCTACATGGCTACTTTCCCATCACAGATTAATTTACAAACACATTGATGATATCCTTGATGGAGACACAAGAAGGGAACAGGAAGGCTTTTCTGGACTTAAGAACAAAAGATCTAACTCTACTTTGTTTGGTCCTTCCAAGTACTCACTATTTTTAATTCCTCAGTACCCAGTGCAATTTGGCTTTGTCCCCAACAATCTACAGAAACTGTTCTACTGAGGATTGCTAAGCGATTTCTTCTTGCTATATATTCTGTCGTGCTTCTTGACCTGTTTCTAACATGAGTCTCCTGATCACTCCTTTCTTCAGAATCTTTCCTGTTGGCTTCCACCATATGATCCCCATTCTGCTTCTGCTGCCTTCCTTAAAAAACGAAAGATCCCTTCTCAGGGATCTGTTTTCCTACCTTTTCATCTCAACAGTAAAAACCTTGGCTCTATGTCGTTAGACTTTCACCCTCTCTTTTCTTTACTCTTTCTCTTACTGAGTTCATTCATTCCTGAGGTTTATAGCTATCAAGGCTATACCAATGGCTCCCAAATCCTCTTCAGCCTTACTGGCTCATCCGACCATCAGGCCTTTTTTGTCAAACTGTCTTAAATGCAATTGGAGGTCTTACTTTCCCCTCAGGCTCAATAGGTCCCAATTTGAACTGGCAAGAGCAAAGTTCTGCATGGATTATGCCCAGGAAATTTAAGCGACTCCTGGGAGTTGATATAACCTCTCTGGAGGATAACTGCATAAAATTAGAAGGGGTGTTTTAGGGGGAGGAGGGAAAGGTTCTACACTCTTGGAAGAAGTACCCACATTCATGACATCATAGATCCAATGAAATTTGTTCTTAAGGCTTCCTAATCTCATCTTAATTTCTCCATTTCTACCCACAGTATTCTTCAAGTTGTCCATGATTGAAACCTTTACCTTCCCTCCAAACGTACAAACAGTATAGAGCATTGATCCAAAAAGTAATTAACTGCATCCCATCTCTGGACAGCTTTGCCGAGGGTGCAGCGCCTCTGGGTTCATGCCCCTGAAGCTGCCACTAAGACAAGAGCACTGTCACCCATCTCCAAGCCTGAAGTCAGGAAGACCTGAGCTCAAATCCAGCTTCCAATACCTAGTGTCTGCAACCCTGAGCAAGTCACTTCACCCTGTCTGCCTCAGTTTCCTCATCTGTAAAAGGAGCTGCAATGGCAAACCATTCCAGCAACTTTGCCAAGAAAACCCCAAATGGGGACACGACTGAACAACATGATATCTAATTCCAGTAGACTATACGCTCTCAGAGGGCAGGGAATATGTCTTGGGATCCCTAGCATAGTGCCTTGCACTTAATAAATTCTTATTGAATAGAATAACAATAGAAAGGAAAGAACACTGATAGTTTTTTCAAAGACAATAGGAAGGAGTTTGAAGCAGCTACGACCCCAGGGCTTCTGAGTGTAATAAAAGTCATTAATAATAGCTAACAGTTATATAGCACTCTGAAGTTTGCCATGCACTTTCTATACATAACTTTCTCTTTATTGGATCCAACCCTCAGGGGCAGATGCCATTTTTTGGTTCAGTCTCTCAGTTGTGTCTGATTTTTCATGGCTCTGTGGAGCGCTGCACACCAAACC
The DNA here is from genome assembly GCA_023553655.1 of Myrmecobius fasciatus. NCBI lineage: Eukaryota > Metazoa > Chordata > Mammalia > Dasyuromorphia > Myrmecobiidae > Myrmecobius > Myrmecobius fasciatus. The sequence goes on from JAJPUD010017018.1 coordinate 5,032, forward strand.
CTTCTATTCCCCCAGCTCCTGAAGTCTTTCCAAGTTCACAGCCATTATTCCCATGGTCCTCTCTATCCATCACATCCTCTGTTGTCTCCTTATATCACCAATTTCACAGATGAGGAGACTGCAGCTGAGGGAACAACCCTCTGGTCCCCCAAGTATCTGGGTTGTGATTTGAAGCGGGCCCTCCTAATTACACATCCAGCCCTCTAACCGCCTAACCGCCTTCCACCTAAAAACTCAGGGTGGGATAAGATGCCCGTGCATCCAGCAGTCATCTCATCTACCTTTTCCTCATATTGTTTGCCATAAGTTTTCTTCCATAACTCCCAGTGATTGTCTAGCATCGGATCATGAAGGAAGTGTGCCATTGTAGAAGAACAGGCCAGAAACATCCAGATGACCAGCTTCATTCTGGAAAGGAAAAAGCAGAGGAGAAAACTCTCAATTATTCAATTCAGCAAACATTGAGTGCCTACTGCATATGAGAAACTGGGCCAAGTCTTGAAAATAAACATTAAAAAAAAAAAGATATAGAATTTGCCCTCAGAGAATTTAGTCTGTTGTGGAAAATACAGCATGTTCTGAAAAAAGGAGGATTCAGGGTAGAATGTGATGGGGACAAAGTGGAAAACCAAAGTGTTCTTGGAAGGAGAGAAAAGAGAGATTATTATTATTATTATTATTATTATTATCAACTTTCAGCTGGAATAATCAAGGGAAACTTCATAATAGGAAACATTTGTACAGCTGAAGATTTTCAAAGCATGTAGAAATAGCTGCCCTTATCATCCCCATTTTACAGATGAGGAACATGAGGCAGGCAGAGATTAAATGATTTGTTGGGATTATACAGCTAATAAACGTCTGAGGCCACATTTTCCAGCTCCTGGTCCAGTGCTCTAACCATTGTACCACCTGGTTGTCTTCACCTGAATGGGATCTTGAAGAGGAAAAAGGATTTCAGCAGAGAAAAATTTAAATGATAGTGAGTTATAGGCAAGGGAAATGACCTATGTGAATACACAGAGTTGGAGGAGGATGGGAAAAGATTGGGGAACAGCTAATAATCATTTGACTAAATTGCTGTGAAATATCCCTAGGACTGTAGGCTGTAATTAGGCTATGAGGCCTTAAATATGAGGCCTAAGGAATTTCTATAAAGCCATTTAATATCTTTAAGCAAGGGAATGGCATAGACCTGTATATCAGGAAGATTATTTTGGTAATTATGTGAATATTGGAGTAGAAAGGGGAAAATTGGAAGCAGAGAGACTGTCAGGAGGCCGTCACAATAAACAGGCCAAACATAAGGTGGGCCTGAAGTCAAGTTGTGGCAATACAAGTGAAACATGGAGGTGGAAGCGAGACGTTAGTCACAGTCATTCAGACAAGGCTCATACTGGCTGCTCTCTGAAGGGGGCTGAGTCACTAAAGACGTTGGGAGCTGTAGCTTTTCCTAATTTAAGAAGAGACAAAACGATCACGATCTCAGGACTGGAAGGTAAATTGAGCTCAATAATCCGATGTTCAATCGACTGGAAAACACAATTGCTTGAAAAGTTAAAGGCCTGGCAGGAATTAGGCCTAGGTCAAGGTCTTACACCATGTTACACAATAAATTCAAAGGGATACATTCTAGAATATCAAAGGCCATGGGATAAAAATTAGGAGAAAGGCAGATCATATATCTTTTATAGGCAAGAAGTGGGTAGCAGATTAGTTCTTAACTAAACAGGAAAGACAATTACAATAAATATTATTATTATTATTATTATTTACTGAGGCAATTGAGGTTAAGTGACTTGCCCAGGGTCACACAGCTAGGAAAGCGAGGGAAAGGAGAATAGAGGAGACCTCTAGAGAAGGTCAGCCCCTGAGCCAGCCCCAGTGGAAAGAGATAAACATGGTCAGAGAGTCAGGTCCACTCACTCCTTCAAAGAAAAGGGAAGAAAAGTGTTCTTCAGCCATATTGCAAAAGAGAGAAGTGATTAAGGTAGAATTGATTGGAATTTCATGTTTAGATGGGGATGGGGAATTAGGGGAAGAGATGTTTCAGTTCTGCTGAGGTTCTAGAATACCACTTCCAGCCCTGACTAGCACTAATGAAGTAAGCATTTACTAAGATTTCCCAATCCTGGTGACTTAAACATACATCTTTTTAAAAAAAGAAAAGAAAAGAAAAGAAAAAGAAAGAAAGAAAAAGCCCTGGGAATTTCCAAGATTTTTAATGTAACTAAATCTGAGAAATTTTTCTTCCCCTCCCTGTTTCAGAAGAATTTTCATGCTTTACAGAAATCGACATTTTGATCTTGTAAAAGAAAAATAAAACTCTTAAATATGGGAATTTACCTCTGAATGGGAAAGGGAGAGTTCTCATGTGCTGGGTTTTCTCATAATATCCATGAATTCCACAGGTTATTAAAGAAACTCTCCATATTAGTTTTTCTCTCCCACTTGGGTCATCTTTTTCTTTCTTTTGTTCCTTCCATTCTTTCTTTCTTCCTCCATCTCTCTTTCTTTGTCTGTCTCCCTCCTCCTGTCTTTCCTCCCTCTCTCTCTGTCTCTTTCTGTTTGTGTCTGTCTCTCTCTCCTCTCCTCTCTGTCTCTGTCTCCCCCACCTTCCTTCCCTCCCTCCCTCTGTCTTCTTCAGTTTCTGTCTCTGTCTTTGTCTCTCTCTGTCTCCTTCCTCTTCTTCCTCCTCCTCTTCCTCTTCCTCTTCTTCCTCTTCCTTTTTCTCTTCCTCGACCTAGTGATAAGGTGCTAGTAATGAACTTAAATTCAATACTGCCCCAGACTCTTTTCTTATCTGTGTGACTCTCAGCAAGTCACATAACCACTGCCAACCTCAGTTTTCTCATCTGTAAAATGGAAATAGTAATAGCATCTACCTCCCAAGGATCTTGTGACAGTCAAATGAGTTAATATGTAAAGCATTTTGCAAACTTTAAACTTACATAAATGCTAGCTATTATTTTTGAGTCATCACACATTTCTGACTTTGGTTTATAATATAAAACAATTTCTCTATGACATATAGGCCAGATATGGGTTTTTAAAAAAGTTTAATCTTTTTTAGAGTAGAAAAAAAGCAATACATAATTTCTTAGTTTACTTCCTCAAAATACATGTTCAAAATCTGGCAAGGAGAGGAAGATAAAAATGTAAATCAAGTATTTATAGTTTAGTAGTCAAACAAGGAAAAATAAAAGTTAAAAACATACCTTGAAATGGCAGGTGAACTCCTCTTGGAATTCTGGAACATCAAGGGCTAACACCAGAGACTTCAGAGTAACAAGAGATTGGCAGAATTCACTTTTAGATAAATTAGAACTTGTCACATGAGTCCTACATAATGAGGAAGCAAAATGATTTCACTTTCATTTCATGATTACCTTGGTCAGCAGCCTCCTACTACTTCCTGGGGTTTTGGGGGCTTTTTTCCCCCATAACAATATACTAACTGTTCAGACTGGTGGATCTAAATGATCATTCCCTCTCCACTGCCTCACTTCCAGTTACAAATCAGACTTGAAACCATTAAAAAGAACCCAAAACAGCAGCCAAATGAATCTGTTCTTGAATCCTTCTTCTCAAGATCTCTTCTCCTTCCTCTAGAGCAAGTGGTGCAAGAAGACTTTAGTTCAAATTACAAAACACTTTCCACACAAATAAAATCAGACCTAATCAATTGGAAAAATATTAAGTGCTCATGGGTAGGCAGAGCGAGCATAATAAAAATGACAATACTACCCAAACTAATCTACTTATTTAGTGCCATACCAATCAAACCCCCAAGAAATTATTTTACAGATCTAGAAAAAATAGTAGCAAAGTTCATTTGGAAGAACAAAAGGTCAAGGATTTCAAGGGGATTAATGAAAAAAAGGCAGATGAAGGTGGCCTTGCTATACCAGATCTAAAACTATATTATAAAGCAGCGGTCATCAAAACCATTTGGTACTGGCTAAGAAACAGAGCAGTCGATCAGTGGCACAGGATAGGATATCAGGACAAACTAGGCAATAACCTTAACAATCTAGTATTCTATAAACCCAAAGACCCCAGATTTTGGGATAAATACTCACTATTCGGCAAAAACTGCTGGGAAAATTGGAAACTAGTGTGGAAGAAATTAGGGCTTGACCCATACCTAACACCACATACCAAGATAAGATCTAAATGGGTTCATGATCTAGATATAAAGAGGGACTTTGTAAGCAAGTTAGAGGAACGTAATATAGTTTATCTCTCAGACCTGTGGAGATGGAATAAATTTATGTCCAAAGAAGACCTGGAACTCCTAATTGAACACCAGACGGATAATTTTGATTATACTAAGTTAAAAAGTTTCTGTACAAACAAAACAAATGCAGACAAGATTAGGAGGGAAGCATCAAATTGGGAAATCATCTTTACATTTAATGGTTCTGATAAAGGCCTCATTTCTAAAATATATAGAGAATTGTCTCATATACATAAGAATTCAAGCCACTCTTCAATAGATAAGTGGTCAAGGGATATGAACAGACAATTTTCAGATGATGAAATTAAAACCATCTCTAGTCATATGAAAAGTTGCTCCAAATCACTATTGATCAGAGAAATGCAAATTAAGACAACTCTGAGGTACCACTACACACCTGTCAGATTGGCTAAAATGACAGGAAAAGATAACGATGAATGTTGGAGGGGATGTGAGAAACTGGGACACTAATACATTGTTGGTGGAACTGTGAACGGATCCAACCATTCTGGAGAGCAATTTGGAAATATGCCCCAAAAGTTGTCAAACTGTGCATACCCTTTGACCCAGCAGTGTTTCTACTGCAATATTATTGCTCTGTAAGAAACGACCAGCAGGAGGATTTCAGAGAGGCCTGGAGGGACTTGCATGAACTGATGCTGAGTGAAATGAGCAGAACCAGGAGATCATCATACACAGCAACAACAGTACTATATGACGATCAATTCTGATGGACATGGCTCTCTGCAACAAAGAATTGTCTCAAACCAGTTCCAATTGTTCACTGAAGAAAACCATATACACCCAGAGAGAGGGAAATGAAATATGGACCAAAATGTAACATTTTCATGATCTCTATTGACATTAGCTTGCATTGTGTTGCCTTTCTCTGATTCTTTTTTTTTCTTGTAGATAGGATTTTTCTTGCATAACTTCTCAAGCATTTCAACATTATTAACATGTAGTAGACCTCCTGCCACCTAGGGGAGGGGAAGGGACTGGGGGTAAAATTTGTAATGGAAAGCTTTGTAAAGATCAATGTTGGGGAACTACCCATACATATGTTATACAAATAAAAAGCTTTAATTAAAAAAAAAAAGAAGGCTTTATTTCTATTTTCTTTTCTGTTTGTTTTTTTTGGAAGCAGTTGGGGTCAAGTAATTTGCCCAGAGTCACACAGGCAGTAAGTCTCTGAGGTCACATTTGTACTCGGGTCCTCCTGATTGTAGGGTAGCCCCATTTTAGGCAGATATGAACGTTTAAGATGAAACTCCTGAAATCCCATCACCTCCATGTGGTCTTTCCAGAGTTACCAATTTGCTTCTTCTTGATAATTCTCTACCTCTAATCTGGATAGTGAATGCCTTGCCTTGGCTACATTTCCTCATCCTTATCTCAGTGTACTAGTTCTTCATACCACACAAAAATACGTTCACTTTTGATATAAATAAAATATAACTCTTTTTTTAACACTAGTATTGGGTGGGATGGGGGGGCAGGGAAATATACAACTAACATCTTATAAGTAGTGATTTTTTTTCATAGATGTGACAGGATGTAGAAAATCTAAATCCTTGTAATATTAGGCTGTATTTTGGTTATTCTTCCTCAGGTCTAATATTTTCATTCTGATGTCCTTTAAATCTCTTCAGTGGGTTTGGTTCGTCACAAATTCCTATGTTTCTTGTATTTTTTTATACTAAATATGCTGTTGGCTGACTCTAACTGTACTTTTTAAAGAATCACAATATTAAGTTTGAGATAACCCGTCCAAAAATGTGCATGATGTCTCTTTTTCACTTGAAATTGTCAAACCCTATGTACTTTTTCCATTCCAATCTTTTAGCAAGACATACCCAATTGCAGATCACAAGAATAGATTTATGGTATAATGGGCAGAGCACTGGACTTGTAGTCAAGAAGATCCATATTTAAATACCACCTCAGAGAGCTGCTCTACACCTCTGGACAAATCACTTTTCTAAGCCTCAGTTTCCCCATCTATATAGGAGAGATAATAGCATCTATCTCACAGGGTTGTTGTGGGGATCAAATGAAATAATAGGTCTACAATTCCTTTCTTTTTTTATTTATTTTATTTTATTTTATTTTTTATTTTATTTGCACAACATATACATGGGCAATTCCCCAACACCAACCCCTACACAGCCCTCCGCCACAAATCCCTCCCCCCAACTCCCCACCCCTCCCCCAGATGGCAGGACATCCACTACATGTCAACCATGTTAAAATATTGGCAAATCGAATATATGTATACATATTTCCAAACTTATCATTGTTGTGCAAGAAAAATCCTATCCACACAAAAGATATATCAGATAAAGGAAACACAATGTAAGCAAACATCAATCAAGGAGTATGAGAATGTTATATTGTGGTCCACACCTCACATCCCTCTCTCTGGGTGTATATGGCTTTCTTCAGTGAACAATTGGAACTGGTTTGAAACATTTCATTGCCGAAGAGAGCCATGTCCATCAGAATTGATCGTCATACAGTACTGTTGCTGCCGTGTATAATGAGCTCCTGTTTCTGCCCACTTCACTCAGCACCAGTTCAAGCCAGTCTCTCCAAGCCTCTCCAAAATCGTCCCGCTGGTCACCTCTCACAGAACAACAATATTCCACAACATTCACATACCATAATTTATTCAGCCATTCTCCAATTGATGGCATTTTTTCAATTTCCAGTCTCCAGCCACCACAAAAAGGGCTGCCACAAACATTCCTGCACATGCGGGGCCCCCTCCCTCCTCTATGATTTCTTTGGGATACAAGCCCAACAGAAATGCTGCTGGGTCAAAGGGTATGTCTACAATTCCAAAGAATGGAGTTGTGATTTCCTGTCTTCCCTCAGTTAATGGGATGGATGGATGGATAAAGCATCTAGTTAAACCTTATTATGTACTGTACTGAATTATTATGCACAAAGTACTGAATTAAATCCCGAGGATACAACTAGAAAAATAAGCCAGACCCTGCTCTTCAGGGGCTTACATTTTAATGGAGGAGAAAACCCAAATGGAAAGTTTCAGCTGCAATCCCACGTTGCTTAGGGCACAGCTACAAAGCAAATGGTAATACCTCTTCTTCGATGTCATTTCTTCTGAGAAAATGACTTCTGGGGGCAGCTAGGTGGTGCAGTGGATAGAGCACCAGCCCTGAAGTCAGGAGGACCTGAGTTCAAATTTGTCCTCAGATATTTAACATTCCCTAGCTGTGTGATTCTGGGCAAGTCACTTAACCCCAATTGCCTCAGCAAAAAAAGAAAGAAAAGAAAAGAAAAGAAAATGACTGACTTCTGTTTCTGATCTTTATTTAGGATTAATGCCAGAGATTTTGGTGGCAAAAACTTTCTTTTCTGGTCCTTCAGTAGAAGTTGCTGTAGTGAGGAGGAGTTTCCTCCAGGATGATGGCTACAGACACTGGGCTGGGTATGTTGATAGTACAAAGACTCTTGGGTTCATGGATCTTGGCTGTCTCCAAGAGGGTCTGAGAGGATCCTCAAGGTGGTAGAGATTGGATTAGCCTGGCCCATGCTGCTCCCTGTCTCTCCCTCGGAGTGCTTTGGTACTTTAGCCTATCTTGGGGGTAGCAGTTGTGGACAATTAATGGAAAATCACTTCTTCCAAGAGCCACCATCCCAAACAAGGAGGGCTGGACTTGAAGCAGGACTGGTGATGGGGCAGGGCTGGGGGTGGTTGCTGCCATTCTCAGGGCTCTTGTGCCTGTCTACCTGCTGATGGTAGTTGGTGGTGATGGTGATGAGTAAAGTGGACCTCTTCTTCATCATGTTTTCTCCCCTTAGTGATGCCTGGAAGCAGGTCGGGTTTTGGGGGACAGCACTAATCTCAAGTCTCTTGTGTTAGGTTCCTGGACTTTCTTGATCAGATTCTGAGGGGACAGGTATTCAAAATGGTTGTTGGTGATGGCTTGGCACATGTTGCCTCCCATCTCACCCTCAGGATGACCTACTGCTTCACTTAATCTGGCTTGCCTGCTGATGTAATCCTAGAAGGCTCAGGATATAATCACAAGGTGCTCAGGAGGTGTTACATTAGATACAGAAAATGTTCTGTGACCCTGACCTCTTTACATGTTCAAACACCTCTCTGAGCCAAGAGAGAAGCAATAGGATAATCTAAGTAAACAAATTAGTCACATCTCAGGTAGCTTAAAAAAAAAAAAAAAAAAAAAAAAAAACAACTAATCCCTGGACAAATTTCAAAAGTTTCTGTTAAAGACATTGCAAACCTATGAGGCACCCCCTTCAAGGAGAGGAGAGAGGATTTTTTTCTCCCCCACTTCATCATCAATCATTCAATTTTGAAAGACAGCTATAGAATCAGTAGGAGACACTGCATCCAGCAGAGAACAGAGACACAAATTCTGGATAGATGTGAATACAGAGAGACAGACATTTGAGAGAGGAAGCAATTTCAAGGAAAATGGTCCCTAACAAAAAAGAAAGGAATCAGATTATGAAGGGTAGCAGACTGTGGGAACCCATATGAACAACCTTATTGGCCAAGAAGCTGCCCTCCTTAGGCTCCAGAGAAGGACTTTTGGGTCCTCCAGTACCAGGGGTTGTGAATGGTCACATATGTATACATACATGGGCACTACTACCATTGGATCCTCAATTTGGACTCATTCTTCCCATAGACAGTGCATTTGTGGGGGAGAGTGTCCTGGGTTTTGGGGGCAATGCTTTGTAACTGTTGTTCTTTCTATTCCATTTTAGTAAATGCCATTGATAATTATGTCTACTGTCTGCTTGCTAATAGGAAGCATATTGATGGGGGCTTATGGGCTCGATTATTACAAGTATAGACCCCTAGAATTCAAGGGAGCAACCATCTTCTGCAGACCAACCTTGCAAACCTACAACTGCAAGTTGAGGGAGTATCACAGAGGAAGTACTGTTAGAGTCCTCCATAAATCGGAGTTATTATGATGATTGAGGGGGTATTTATGTGGATGGGGAGGTACAGTGGATAAAGTGCCAGGGCAGAAATCAGGAAAACTCATCTTTCTGAGACCTTATTTGATCTCCGACACTTACTAGTTGTATGACATAGGCGTGACACTTAAACCCGTTTGCCTCAATTCTTCATCTGTAAAACATGCTAGAGAAGGAAATGGCAAACCTCTAGGATTTTTGCCAAAAAACAACAAAACAAAACAAAAAAAAGGGGGGGGGTGTCATGAAGAGTCAGATATAACTGAAATGACCAAACAACAATTATGATCTAGTTAGAAGGTTCTGAATATGGCTGTTTGGGTCTTTTGTGTGTCTTCTTCCTTATTTTATTTAAGATCTACCCTGACAAGAAATCATAAAAGTAACATTATGTTATAACCTGTACTATTATGTTGATAATTATGTTAATTATTATGTTTCAAAGGTATACCATGTGCATAAGGACATGTAAAAGAAAGACTATGGTCCTTGTTCTTTTATTGTTTAAAAATGATTTAGGTAAGAAAAATTGATCCAGATTAAAAAAAATCAGAATATTTATAAAGCAACATGTCAATGACCTAGGACTGATCTGGAAGACATATATATGCTAATTTCCTTCTGGGCTCCCCTCTCTCCCCTAAGAGGAAGAGGCAGCTAGAAGATGGGAAACTTCAGAAGAAGGAAAATGATTTATTATATATTATATGCAATGCTGTAAATGTGATTATAAGGCATACCCCAGACTGTAACCTATTTTTGAACAATGTTTCATTCAGATTCACTGTTTTCAGGCATATGATAAAGATATACAAAGTACAGCTGCTATACCACAAACATGAAACAGGAAACTTGAGCACAATGGCCCCACTCATGAGATGGAACAACTTCTCACAAAAAAGTAAAAAAAAAAAAAAGTTCTTCTTTTTACATCCTGTTGGGCCTGACACATGAAAAGAGCTTCTTGGATGGGGACACTGGCCAACAGAAGCAGAGAAGAAATGAAGATGGAGAGCGTGGGAGAACCACAGCTGCTTGGGGAAAGGGAGATGGGGAAAAAGGAGGACTTACAGCAAAAGATGACCCAGAGCTACCTCTTCTTGGTGGAAGGCAAATTAAGTTAAACAAAAATTTTAGTGAGTAACTAATGTGCATGATGGTAACAGAGACAATTGAATTGGGGACCTTCGTGCATAAATCAGTGTGTCCATCAGGACTGGTGCTGGGATAAATAGAAAGTTTAGGTAAACTCTGTCCTTACTCTGACAGAGCACGTCAAGCAGGGAGACAAAATAAACATATGGAGATAATGCTTACACATCATATAGGATAAACACAGCAAAAGGGAGAAAAATATCAATTATGAAATGGATGGGGGAATTACTGATACAGTGGATCAGGGAAGGCAACAAAGAGGAGATGGAAATATTTGAGTTTAGTTTTCAATGATGGAGGCAGCTAGGTGACAGTGGATAGAGCACCAACCTGAGTTCAAATCTGGTCTCAGACACTTAACGTGTCCTAGCTGTATGATCCTGGGCAAGTCGCTTAACCCCAATTGCCTCAGGAAAAGAAAAAAAAAAAGGAATTACGAGCTTTCAATGATGGGTAGTAATTCATTATACAAAGAGGAAGAGGGAGGACATTCCAGTTATGAGTGAAGGTATGGAAGTGAGAAAATGTAGTTCAGGGCCCAAGGAGAAGTCTCGTTAATAAGAGATAAGACTGGAAAGGTAGGATGGCACTAGATTGTGCAGCACTCTTAAAGCCAGGCTAAGAAATGCTAACTTTATTGGTAGGCCAAAGAGAGTTCACTGATTTTTTTGAGCAAAGAAATAAGATAAACATATGAGAGAGATTATTCTGGTAGTAGTGTGGAGAATTTATTGGAAGGGAAATTCACTGAAGCTTGGAAACATATTAGAAAGTTGTGTTGGTTTTTTTTAACCAACTGTTGAGGTAGGTGGTAATGATGGTTTGTGGTATGGCAATAGCAATGGTTAGAGTGAGGAGAAAATGAATGCAAGAGGCTTTGTAGAGACAGAATTGATTGAGGTAGGACTTGATTCATAGGAGATGAGAGAGGGAAGAATAAATGATAATACCAGCTTTTGGAACATGTGAGTGTGAGTGACATAAACAAAAACAGTAGTCAGAATTTAGTAGTCTTAGTTTTGAATATGTTGTATTTTCAGTGGCAATGGGACACTTGGAGATGCAAATTTGGAGTTCAGAAAAATAATGAGAGTTGGAGATATAGATTTGGAAATCATCTTCATAAAGTTAAGACGTGGGCATGAATAAGATTAGAAAAAGAAGAGGAAAGGTCAGGGACAAAACTTTAGGGGGCAATGTATAAGCAAGATCAGAAAAATGAGATAGTTAAGAACAAAAAAAATGCCAATAAAAAGCTTTAATTAAAAAAAAAGAACAAAAAAATAGTGTCTCCAAATCAAAAGGGGATAAAATATACAGTAAGGAAAAGTGAGCAATTGCTTCAAAGTCAGTTGCTACAAAGAAATAATGGAGATTGGGAGAAAAGGTCATTGGATTGGTCAATTATACGGGTACTGACTGCCTTTGCAAGAATAGTTTCTATAGAATGATGAAGACAGAACCTAAGCAAGGAATTGAGGAATGATTGAATGAAGAGGAAGTGAAAACAGTGGATGTGAGCCAGTTTTTAAAGAAGTTTAGCAATTCAGTGATGAGAGAACTGAGATAGTAACTAGAGAGGTTAGAAAGCGGAAGGAGAAGTTTGTTCTATTTGGTTTGGTTTTTAAGATGAAGAAGCTCTGATTCTATTTTTAGGGAAATAGGCAAGAGCCAACAAAGAGGGAGAGATTGAAAATGCATGAGCAAAAGATGAATGCTAAAGCATGTTACTGGAGAAAATGAGGATTTATATTTCTTCTGTGACCACAGGTAAGGAGGTGACAGTTGATGACAATGCCGATGTTAAGACATTTTGGGCTGAGAGAACTCAAGTGGAATGAGCCGGGTTCATTCTTAATATAAAGGTCTCCCCACCCAGCTGCTATAATCACATGTGATAAAATTTTAATGTGTACATAAGACGCAATTATTCCCTATTATCCCTTGTGGGGGTTCAAACCCCTTTGAAAGGGTAAAAGATGAAATAGTATGATTGGCAGTGCAGATCAGCTGAGGGTCCTGCCCAGAATAGATATTGAACCTAAAGGAAGCTTCATGGGGACTCGAGAAAGAAAAGCCTTTCAGTCCATGAAGTACCAGGAGTTGTAAGCTCTGTTCTGACACACATATATACTATACATGTATCTCAGTGCCATTGTACTTTAGGCCTAAACCCACTCTTCTGATGGAAACCATGTGTATTTACGGCAGACTGTTCTCCAGACTTTGTGGGAAATGTTTTGAACCAAGTGTTCTTATTATACCATCTTAATAAATGCCTTTGCTAAAAATAACTAATTAACTCTACTGGATGACTGACAATGGGAAGCATAAAGATAGGGACTCATGAGTTACAATTTTTAGCAGCAACCATTCATAGAGTTACCTAGAATCAAAGATAGTAGCAACTATCTGGAGACCCAACATGAGCGTATATGTGGGGGAGCATCTCAGAGGGAGTAATTTCAAAATAACTATTATCAATATTCAGAATAAAGGATCTTCCTCCTAACAGAAAAGGTAAAAACTAGCCACAGAATGATCTAGGGCTACAAATGGATAGGTATGATGGAGGAGGAGGGCCAGATTCCTACTGTCATCCAAAGAGCTGCTTCTCTGGGTAGTTTGAAACACTTGAGTTACAATTGCCCAGAGGAATGGAAGAAGCAGCAATTGGAGGATGAAGATAGAAGTGATTTTGTTGGAGATAAGCTCCATAACTAGCTATCACAGAGAAAGCAAAAAGCAACCATTCTTCCTACCTTCTAAGTCTTTAATTAATAATTAATTAAATGCCCCTTGGAATCAGACCACATGTCTCTTTGGCTAAGAGCATGAGCACGACCCCCTCCCTAGCTTCCACTTTAAAGAATATTGCTCTAAGTCATGACAGAATAAAGCGTCCCTTTTTAAAATGGAAGAAGGATTGAAGAATTAAGAACCAGAGAAAAATGCTGACCTTTGACAGATTAGAGGATGGAACATGACAAAGGAAAAAAGTAAATAAAGGCCATTATATTGTTGTTACTTTTCCTCCCTCTCTGGGGGAAACACAGCTGCTTGTCAGGATGGATCCATAGGACGGATCAGATCAGATGAGAGATCATCCAATATGGCCAAGCAGTGGTCACTGAGGACTTGCTATCGAAACAACTCCCTTTGTTAATCTGAAATTAGCAAAAAGAGTCAAGCTACCTTCTCAGGCTATCTATGTAGGACATAACAGACTTCACATGGAGAATATGACAAGGCTTGTTAAACCTGATGACTACTACCCCCTGAAGTGATGAATCATATGGACATAAATGATGTTCCCAGAGGGAATCTCAAAAACATTGCTAAGCATTATAAAAAGCTTGAGCAAGAAACAGAAGCCCTCAGGTAACAGGTTGCATTTTAATTACAGCTATTAATCTAGAGAAGAGAAAGGAAGGAAAGAAAGAAATAGGGACATTTCTGGTTAAGATGATGTCTGACAATTGATTTGGGATTTCTCTACTATAGTAATGAGGAGGAGCTCTTGACTAGGGATGAAATGTATCCAACAGGGACTGCTAAAAATATATTTCCTGGAAACTTATTGATCAGTCAAGTATTTTTTTTCTTTTTAAAAAATTTTAAATTTAATTAAAAAATTTATTGAAGCTTTTTATTTTCAAAACATATGCAAGGATAATTTTTCACCATTGACCCTTGCAAAACCTTGCGCTCCAATTTTCCCTTTCCTTCCCCCATCCCTCCCCTAAATGGCAAGTAATCCAATACATATTAAACATGATAAATATATATGTATATGTTAAATTCAATATATGCATACATATTTACACATTTATCTTGTTGCACAAGAAAAATCAGATCAAAAAGGAAAAAAAATGAGAAAAAATAAAATTCAAGCAAACAACAACAAAAGAAGTGAAAATGCTATGTTGTGATCTACACTCAGTTCCCACAGTCCTTTCTCTGGATGTAGATGGCTCTCTTCATTACAAGATCATTGGAACTAACCTGAATCACCTCATTGTTGAGAGTCCATCAGAAGTGATCATCATATAATTTTGCTGTTGCCATGTATAATTATCTCCTGGTTCTGCTCATTTCACTTAGCCTCAGTTCTTGTAAGTCTCTCCAGGCCTCTCTGAAATCCTCCTGCTGATTGTTTCTTACAGAACATTAATATTCCATGACATTCACATACCATATTTTATTCAGCCACTCTCCAATTGATGGGCATCCATTCAGTTTCCAGTTTCCTGCCACTACAAAAAAGGCTGCCACAAACATTTTTGCAAATGTGGGACCCTTTCCCTCCTTTAAATTCTCTTTGAGTTATAAACCCAGTAGAAACACTGCTGGATCAAAAGGTAAGTATGCTCAAGTATTTCTTTTTTTTATTATTAAAGCTTTTTATTTTCAAAACATATACATGGATAATTTTTCAACATTGACCTTGTGTTCCAAATTTTCCCCTCCTTCCCCCCACCTCCTCCCCTAGATGGCAAGCAATCCAATATATGTTACATATGTTAAATAAAAAAATAAAAATTATGTTAAATCCAATGTGTGTAAACATATTTATACAATTCTAAAATCAGATCAAAAAGGAAAGAAAATGAGTAAGAAAACAAAATGCAAGTGAACAATAACAAAAGGTGAGAATGCTATGTTGTAGTCCACATTCAGTTCCCACAACCCTCTCTCTGGATGTAGATGGCTCTCTCCATCACAAGATCATTGGAATTGGTCTGAATCATTTCATTGTTGAAGAGAGCCCCGTCCATCAGAATTGATCATCATATAGTATTGTTGTTACCATGTAAAATGATCTCCTGGTTCTGCTCATTTTGCTCAGCATCAGTTCATGCAAGTCTCTCCAGGCCTCTCTGAAACCATCCTGCTGGTCGTTTCTTACAGAGCAATAATATTCCATAACATTCATATACCATAATTTATTCAGCCATTCTCCAATTGATGGGCATCCATTCAGCTTCCAGTTTCTAGCCACTACAAAAAGGGCTGCCACAAACATTCTTGCACATGTGGGGCCCTTTCCTTCCTTTAAGATCTCTTTGGGATATAGGCCCAGTAGAAACACTGCTGGGTCAAAGGGTATGCACAGTTTGATAACTTTTTGAGCATAGTTCCAAATTGCTCTCCAAAATGGTTGGATCCGTTCACAGTTCCACCAACAATGTATCAGTGTCCCAGTTTTCCCATATCCCTTCCAACATTCATCATTAACTTTTCCTGTCATTTTAGCCAATCTGACAGGTGTGTAGTGGTACCTCAGAGTTATCTTAATTTGCATTTCTCTAATCAATAGTGATTTGGAGCACTTTTTCATATGATTAGAAATGGTTTTAATTTTGTCATCTGAAAATTGTCTGGTCATATCCTTGGACCATTTATCAATTGGAGAATGGCTAGAACTCTTCTAAATTTGAATCAATTTTCTATATATTTTAAAAATGAAGCCTTTATCAGAACCCTTACATGTAAAAATGTTTTCCCAATTTTTCATTTCCCTTCTAATCTTGCCTGCATTTGTTTGTACAAAAACTTTTTAACTTAATCAAAATTATCCATTTGGTGTTCAATTATGAGTTTCAGTTCTTCTTTGGACACAAATCCCTTCCTTCTTCACAGATCTGAGAAGTAAATTACCCTATGTTCTTCCAATTTACTTGTATTATCATTCCTTTATGTCTAAATTATGAATCCATTTTGACCTTATCTTGGTACGTGGTGTTAAGTGTGGGTCAAAGTCTAGTTTCTTCCACACTAATTTCCCGTTTTCCCAGCAGTTTTTGTCAAATAGCGAGTTTTTATCCCAAAACTGGGGTCTTTGAGTTTGTCAAACATTAGATTGCTAAAGTCATTGACTATTTTGTCCTATGATCCTAACCTAGTCCACTGGTTGACTACTCTATTTCTTAGCCAGTACCAATTGGTTTTGATGACCGCTGCTTTGTAATATAGTTTCAGATCCGGTACAGCAAGGCCACCTTCATCAGCCTTTTTTCCCCATTAATTCCCTTGAAATTTCAAGTATTTCTTAAATGCTGGGGAAACATGGACAAAAATGAAACGATCTCTATCAAAAAACTTACATTCTAATGGGATAGACAATGTGTACATGCTGCAGGTTTTTTTTTTGTTTTTGTTTTTAAACTAATCCACCTATAGCAATGGAATGTAAATAAATGTGTTGCAAGAAGAAAAAAATCTCTCTCAGGTGATCTTGGGGATAAAATAGCAAATCCCACTCCAGACTGCTATCACCTCATCCCCTCACAATAGTCTCTCCCTGGTCCCCAATCATTCATTTTTACAAGCACTGATTATTTCTTCTTCCTGATGCCTTCTTTTAATGGAATCTTCCTCCCCTTCAAAAAAAAAAAAAAAAGACAGCAAACATCTAATTCTGACAACAAAATTCCCTCCTTGACAACATCCCCAAATGCAAATATCATTATGGATTTTAAGTCGTCTATCAGCTCTCATTTCTATGGCAGGAGATGGGAGGTACTAACATATCTTTACTTCTCCAAATTTGTAATTCATGATTCATTATTCAGGATCCTAAAGTCAATCATCAATTATTTTTCTTTCTAATAGGGTCATTACATAAATAGTTCTAGTTCTGCTCACTTCACTCTGCATCAGAGGTCTTTCTAGTTTCCTCTGAAACTTCACTTTATCCCCTTTCATGGCACACTCTATTTTATTACAATGCTTTACAACTTGTTTAGCCATTCCCTGATAGGTAGACAACCCCTATTTAGTTTTCAGTTTGAGACTACTATGAAAAAAGCTAAAAAAACAAGTATTGTTATATATGTGGGGCTTTTTTTCCAATCTCTTTGGGATGTCTACTTGTAGTATAATTGGGTCAATGGGTATTCATGGTTTAGTGACTTTGGGACATAGTTGCCTTCCAGAACGACTGGACAAATTCATAATTCTACCAGCAGTGCATTGGGATGCAGATTTTCTTATAGCCCCTCGAACATTTGTCATAGAACTATTTTTTCTTCTTCTTTGCCAATCTGATGGGTGTGAAATGAAATCTCAGAGTTGCTTTGATTTTAGTTTTTCTAATTATTAGTAATTTGGAACATTTAGTTATTGATAACTTAGATGCCTATTTATATTCTTTGATCATTCATCTATTGGGGAATAGCAGTTAGCCTTATAAATTAGAATCTATTCCTTATAAAATCTTGGATATAAAATCTTTTTTTTTTTTTTTTTTTTTTTTTGCTTTTTGCTGAGGCAATTGGGGTTAAGTGACTTGCCCAGGGTCACACAGCTAGGAAGTGTCTGAGACCAGATTTGAACTCAGGTCCTCCTGACTTCAGGGCTGGTGCTCTAACCACTACGCCATCTAGCTGCCCCACGCCATCTAGCTGCCCCTATAAAATCTTTATCAGAGAAAATTACTACTTGGTTTCCCCCCAATACCCGTTTACCTTCTAATTTTTAACTATATTAGATAGGTGCAAAATCTTTTGTTTTATATAATCAAAATTGTTCCTTTTATTTTCTGTGGTCCTATTGTTCCTTTTGTCATGAATTCTTCCTCATCTATAAATTTCCCCCGTAACTCCTCTATTTGGCTTATGTCACTTTTTATGTTACATATCACTTGAAGATCATCTCGGCATACTGTATGAAATGTTTTATACCTAATTTCTGTCAAACTGATTTCCATTTTTTCCCAGCATTTTTTAAAAAAAATCAAATAGCGAGCTCTTAGCACAGTCACTAGATTGATTCTATGGGTTTACTCAAACACCATTATATTTGTTGTTGATCTGCTTCCATACCACCCTCCTTTCCCTGCCTGGGCTGAGCATGAGCACACCTCCCTGCCCACTCTGTTATGTCCCTCCTGGCAGACTCCAGGATGAGGTAAGGTGGACAGTCAGCACGAAAAGCTTGTTGCACATCCCATCACTGCCATAGTGGGAATGTGGGAGGGAGGAACTGCAACCCTCCCTCGCCGTTGTTCAGTCATTCAGTTATGTCCAATCCATGCTGACCCCATGGCCCCATAGCACTCCGACACCATCCATGGGGTTTTCTGGCCAAAGACACTGGGGTGGGAGTGTAGCTTATATCTGTATTGTGACTACAAAAATAAAAGTACTGATTGTTTTAGCATTAAAAAAGAGACACTGGAATGGTTTGGCATTTTCTGGATGAAGGCAGAGTTCAAATGACTTCTCCAGCATCACACAGCTAATAAGCATCTGACACTGAAGTTGAACTCAGTTCGTCCTGACTCTAGGCCCAGCTTTCCCCACTGAGCCACTTAATTGCCTCTGTCCACATGGGGACATTATCTGACAATATATAACTAAGGTGTATTTTTTACAAGAAGGGAAGAAAAAAAATAATGGTTTGGATTTGAACACAGGTCCTTTTACTTTAGTCAGTGCTCTTTCTACTATAAAACAAGAAGGCAAGGGCAAGGTTCAGCTGAGAACCACATAAGGGGACTTGAGGGTAAGGGAGGGGATAAGAAGAGAGGAAGGGAGGGAGAAGAGGAAGAGAGAGGGGGAGAGAGAGAGAAAGGAAGGAGAGAGAAAAGAGGGGAGAAGGAAGAGAGAGAGGAGGGGAAAGATAAGAGGGAAAGGGAGGTTACCTTTTATGAATTTCGAGGTAACTGTGTGGATTATTTTAGGATGGAAACACTACCTGTTTTGTATTTTCTTTGCTTAACCATGGAAGTTCGGTTAACAAGTTATTAATATGGTTGGAACAGCACAAGCAATCAATGTCAACAGAAAGCATCTTGATAGAATGAGGATATTTAGAAGGAAATGTAGCCATTTATAGGCAAAGGGGTGATGGGAAGTATGAGTGTTTCCTAGATGGAATAAAAGACTTAAGAATCTTGGGAGGCAGAAACCAATAAAAGGAGTGGGAAGAAATCTAGGAACTTTTGGGTCTCAGGACAAAAGAGGGCCCTTGGATGCAGAAAAACTCCAGGATCAGTAGCCAGCTGGATTTCAAACTAAGGGCATTGTTACCCCAAACCAAATATAATCATAAACGTTTTATATGTAATGATCTGCCTGAAAACAATTTCAGTTTTTTTCCATAGGGAAACATTTCTATTAGCCCTCAGTGAATTGAGTCCTTCTCCACTTCTGTCCCCTCCCTGCCTTATCAATCTCTGCTTATTTTCAGTTTTCTACTGTCATTAAATATTATTTGCTATATGGACTTTTATAGGGGTTTTGTCTCCAGAAGAAGATAAGCTCATTCTTATACTCTAAGTCTTTGCTATGAAGAAGTGAACCCCACAAGGGAGAAAGCTTACAAAAGGGAACCTGTTAATTGTTAATCCTAGGTTTAGCAGCAGATCTACTGCACAGGTACTCTATAGAGGCACATAGAAGGGTTTCAAAAGAATGTATACATGAGCTCAGTCCAAAAGGCCAAGGTGGTGAAATCCTCAAATGGGTTTACTTGTTCTGATCAGAAGATGCCATTTTTTGGGGGGTCTACAAAATGGTCTAAAGGGATAGGATCAGGCTAAATCTAAGGAACTTTGATTAAGAATTTTAAAAGTTTGGGTATCTCTGAGTCTCAGATTGGATAAATTTATTTTATACTTTTTTTCCAATTGGCCTGAACTATATTCCAATGAAAATATCAACTCCATTTCTGCTTCCATTAATCTTGGTCTAAATGCTCTCTACCATGGCTTGTCTATTTAAGGTCTTAGATTTCTTAACCTGAGCATATCCTCTCAATGCCATGTAAGAAAACTGGCTAATTAATGTACTGTTGATGGAGCTGTGAGTTGATCCATCCATTCTGGAAAGGAATTTGGAATTATGCTCTCAAATTCATTAAAGTGCATTTCCTTTGATCCTTTGATACCATTACTAGGCCTGTACATCAAAGAGATCAAAGATAATGGAAAAGGACTCATGTGTGCAGAAATGTTTCAGCAGCCCAGCTCTTTTTTTTTTGGTGGCAAAGTACTGGAAACTCACTGGGTGCCCATCAATTGGGACATAGCTGAATAAAATTATGGTTTATGAATGGAATATTATTCTGCTATAAGAAATGATGGGAGGGATGGTTTAAGAAAAACCTCAAAAAATGAGCTAATGCAGAATAAAGTGAATAGAATCAGAACAATTTATATATAAACAATGTTTTAAAGACAATCAATTTTGAAAGACTTAAGAATTCTGAGCAATGTGAGGAGTAGTCACAATTTTAAAAGAGCAATAGTGAAACATGCTATATTTGATGTTTATTCTTTGGGCATGGCCAATGCAATGATTATGAATATTTTTACAAGTGTTTTTAGTGGGTTTTTTTTTCCAGTGGAGAAAGATGCAAGGGAGAGAAAATAGATTTTTATTAATTGAAATAATAAAACTACATTAAAAATTAATATATAATGCTATCATACCTTTTCCACTCCCAATCCCCTTTTGACTCTCCTATTCCTTTCAAAAAAGCTATACCCCTGACAGAAATTCAGTATTCAATCAAAGATCCCATCACACCAATCTTACTGAATTCAAATTGGGCTCTATCTATAATGTCTCTGTTCACTTTATTGGTTATCTGTATTTCATACATATGTGTACAGACACTTAAGGTCATGAATCTTATTCTTTGCTGAATTTGTCTTTCATGCATTTCTGGATATCTATTGCTACTCTCTATGGGATTTAGCTTGGTAGACACATAAAGCAGTTTTCTCCATTACCCTCCTCTTTCAATTTAAAGCCCTTCTGAACAAATTAGCAAGATTCTAGGCAAATGTATATTTTACTAGCCTTTGTTAGATTTATTACACACCTCACTCTGGTCCTAGGCTTCACACACTAGAAGTACCCTATATCCTTGCAGTTCCTTCTCTGATTGGCTGGTTTCCTCTAGAATCTTCATTTTAAAATTTGAACTTCCAGGTCATTCATTTCTTTATTTCTCTTCATCTGTACTCCTAACTCTGCTCTGGAATTTTCTCTACAAAAACATAGAAACCTTTCCACTAGGGGAGTTCAGTCAATTCCACAACTATCACACCTTTTCAGCATCCTTTTATGTGTTGTCTTCTCTCATTAGAATGTAAGCTCCTTGAGGGCAGGGACTATGTTTCTTTCTGTTTGTATTGCTTTCTGTTGCATTTGCTTAGCACAGTGTCTGGCACATAGTAAGAACTTAATAAATAATAAATGCTTGTTGATTTGATTCTTTTCCAGGAAAATGTTGTTGTAGCATTCTAAGCTGTAGTCCAGAAATCCAAATTCCATCGTCGGACGTAGCTGTTCCACTCCATTCAGATGATCTCTAAGGTCCCTTCTGGCTCTAAAGTTGTATTTCTATGAGAAATCTTTTCACCTCTAAATGAACTCTACTATTTCTCCTGACCTTACACCTGTCATGGGTTCTAGCTAAGCAGGTGCTGTGATTTTAGAAGAAGTGTCCCTGGTTTGGGGGGAAGTAGAAAAAACACATAGCCAGGAAGTAACGATAAGAAGCAGCCTATGAAAAAGCCAAGGCTGGTAACTGGGGAATGAGTGAAGAACTGAAGGATGGGATTCAGAAAGCTCTGCCTGGTGCTAAAAAAGGGTCAAAATCAAGGACCAAATTTAGGAGCTAGTGAGGAAGGAAGGTCAGGCTGCAGGAAGGTCTGGTAACCAGGCAAGCACCACAAAGAACCAGACAGAGCTTTCCAGAGCCAATACTGCTTTCATCACTCTGCAGGAATGTGTGGCTCCTTAGGAAGGACTCCCAGCACGAAGCTGACCTTCACTGCTCTCTGGATCAGGACCCTAGCTACTCTTCAACACAAGTTGGAGTGAGTTCAAGGAAAAGGCAGCTCCCAAGATCTCATTGCCACATCCATTGGCCCATATGTTGACCTGGTTCAACTTATTTAGCAACAGGTTAAGATAGACTCTTTCAAAGTTAAATTTATTGCCTTCTCAATAGAGGGGGAGAGCAGGAAGGGAGAGAAAGAATTTGGAACTCAGCATTTGAAAAAAAAAGAATTAAATCGGACATGCCATTAGAAAAAAATATTAAATTGAAAAGAAAAAAAAACTTGTTTAAGCTTACTAAGGGCAAAAGACAAAAGCTTTGAGTTCATTTTTCATTTCCAAGAGAAGTTTAGATATTGGTCCAGTAGGCCATCCATTGAAAGGGCACTAAAATAAGTGATTAATACTCAGTTTATTTCAAAACATTTAAGCAGAGAGAGGAAAATACATATTTCTGGTATAATCTAAACTTATTCCAAAATAAGAAAATCATAGTTTCATGAAATAAGATGGAAAACAGGCACCTCTCACTTTTGAGGACGAGGAAGCAATTATGGAAACTCACAAAACTTGATGGAAGGAACCCTGACAGCTAGACAGACATTTCATGTCACTGTCTGCATCTCTGCCTCGAGGCAGAACAAAAAGGGCCGACTTCTGGCTGGATGAATCTGTTCTGCTTGGAAGCTCTCCAAGCTCTCCTCACACGGACACAGCGGCAGCGCCAGGACAGCCTGCCCACCTACGACACATCGTCCAACCTCCCAGGCCACGGCCTTGTGTGTGCATTTCAGAGCTAACCCTTGTACCTCACACTTGTCCATGAAATTTCAAAGGAAAATGAGTAGAGGAAGAGGAAGAGGGGAAGGAGGAGGAGGAGGACATCCAAAGGGCACTTTGTAATACTGAAGGGTAAGTTGTAGGTGAACCATCTGCAAACCACTGAGTTTGCTCCAAGAGAGACCGGCCAGCTCCTTTCCAAAGTGCATCTCCAGCCTTGCAAGAACGGAGGGAGGTGGAAAGGAAGAGTCAAACAAAGTCCAATGACCAGGCTCACATCTTGGGGAAGCTGGCCAGGTTGGCAATGCCACAGGCGTTGTTCTTGTTCCGGGCCATCAGGATGTAACCTTTGTTGCCCCACTCCTCTCCCCAGCTGCAGAAGCGACAGAAAACAGTTTTAACGGCTTTGTTCTACATGTAGTGTAGATGCCTGGGAGTTTCACTTGCCCTAAACTAGCACTGGCTTACTGCGCATTTTCAGGGGGCATCTCCCTCAGCAAACAGGCCGTCACCTGTTCATCCATCATTTCTAAATCTTCAACTTCCTTGAATCCTTCAGCCTAACTCTGACCACACCTTGGCACAGAGCTAGGAGTATGAGTTAGCTTTTATATAGCATCTAATTGGCTAGGGAATAGGGTACATCCTCCCAATATTGGGAGGCTCCAGCCACAACTGCTCCCTCCTCTCCCACAAACCTACACATGGACTAGTTTCCCCACCTTTGGCTTCTAGACAAAGCTGCCCATCCTTTTTTTTTTTTTTTTGCTGAGGCAATTGGGGTTAAGTGACTTGCCCAGGGTCACACAGCTAGGGAATGTTAAGTGTCTGAGATCAGATTTGAACTCAAGTCTTCCTAACTTCAGGGCTGGTGCTCTATCCACTGTGCCACCTAGCTGCCCCAGCTGCCCATCCTTTTACAGGCCTTCCTAATAAAGAAGGGTTCCAAAAGCTGGGAATTAAACTCTAAGAGAGAATAAATGTGAATTCCATTTCTGAATAGAATTATAGTCTTGGGAAAACAGTAATAGTAGAAACCCCCCCCCTCCAAAAAAAAAAAAAAGTGAAATGGAAGGCCCCAGATGGAAATGAGCACAGGGTAGAAAGGCCCATGATGTTCAGTCTTTCAGCCACGTCTGATTCTCCATGGGCCCCATGTGGGGTTTTCTTGGCAGAGACACTGAAGTACTTTGCTACTGCCTTCTCCAGCTCATTTGACAGATAGACAAACTGAGGACACGTTTATGTGACTTGCCCAAGTCACACATCTAGGAAGTGTCTGAGGCCAGATCTAAACTCAGGAAGTTAAGTCTTCGTGACTCCAGGCCCAGGGCTCTATCCACTACTCTCCCTAACTCCCCTAGAGAGGCCTATTACAGCCTCATTAATGCACTTTCAAATAGCTTATAGGTAGAATTTATATAGTGCTTTAAGGTTTGCAAAACACTTTACAAAAATCTTGTTTTATCTTCACAACAACCTTGAAAGGTAGGTGCTATTACCCCCATTTTACAGATAAAGAAATAGAGGCAAGACAGATTAAGTGACTTGTTGAGTGTCTCCCTGACTCCTGGTCCGGCTTTATCCACTGAGTCATCCAGTTGCATTTTCTAGTTCCATATGGTTTGATTGCAATATTTTCCATTCCTAAGTATGAGGTAATTACCGAGGCACCATGGTGCCCTCTGGAGACAGGAGGACTCCTCTTCATGAGTTCAAATCCAGCCTCACACACTTTGGACAAGTCACTTAACTCTGCCTCAGTTTCCTCTTCTGTCAAATGAGTTGGCGAGGGAAACAGCAGACGGCTCCATTGTCTTTGCCAAGAGAACTCTAACTGGGGACTTTCTAGTTGGGCATGTTGGAATGAACAAGTCGGATGCTACTGAAGCACAGACCCAGCTCTTGGATGCTCCTCAGTGAGCATTCTAGGTCTACCGACTTCCTTAGTACAAGGGAAGAAAGGAGCTGGAGGAGAGAGGTGGGTGGGCTTGATGTTGGGGAACATTTCCAACATTTACCTGTTTTTGACGATCCAATGTTTGGTGCCCCTTTGAATCCCATATCCCACAGCCAGCACTGCATGGTTGAGATTTTCACCGTTGCAGTTTTCATCATAATATACACCTAGGGAACAACTTTTTGTAGGTTAGGATTCTTGGCAGTTTGGGGAACTTTCTACTCTATGAGGCCAGAGGGGCCCTGATCCCACCCCCAGAGATGAGATCGGCATTCTTCTCTAGTACCTTCGCACCAGGAATATATCTTGGGGATCGCTCTACTTAAGGGGCCATTCTGAGAAGTTTCTCCATCCTATGACCTGATCGCAGAGGTCATTCCACCATTCCAGGTGGAAGCAAGAGCTGCCAAGCTTTTTCTTGGGTAAATTCAGAAGCCAGAAGTGTGAGCTAAGTCCTGCAGGTCTTTAGGCCTTGCCAGAGTGGAACACAACTCTGCTCAGCTGGGAGAGACACCAGAATCCTGTCTCCCCTCCTTCACATCTTACCTTTGCTGTAGAACTGGAAAGAGGACAGGCTTGCATCAATTGCAACAGCAACGGGTCCCACTCTGGCCACTGCCCTCTTCAAGGCCTTCTCGCTCCCTTCAGGGATCTCTTTGTATCCCCGGCATTTTGCTGCCTTGCCAGTAGGGGTGTACATGCAACTTTCATCCTGAGAAACCAGGGAGTTAGAGGATGAGAAGACTGTTAAAAAGCTGAAACTATACCAGAAAGGAAGATGTGCCAGTTGAGAGGAGTTGGGGATGAAAACTATCCCAGAATTTACTTTTGTGTGGATTTGAAGAAAAGATGTATTTGTGTCTCTGGCTTAGAAATATAGGGTGACTACTAAAGAAGAACTAGAGATCATCATTAATCACAAAATAGATAATTTTTATTATATCAAATTAAAAAGTTTTTGTACAAACAAAACAAATGCAGACAAGATTAAAAGGGAAGCAATAAACTGGGAAAACATTTTTACATTCAAAGGTTCTGATAAAGGCCTTATTTCTAAAATAGAGAATTGACTCAAATTTATAAGAATTCAAGCCATTCTCCAATTAATAAATGGTCAAAAGATATGAGTAGACAATTTTCAGATGAAGAAATCAAAACTATTTCCAGTTACTTGGAACTACTTAATTCCTATAATCTCTACTCCATCTTAGCTACAGAGAGATGATCATACCTTTGATCTCACCATCACCCACAAATGGTCCAATTTCATGTTCATGAACTCCAAAATTTCTTTATCTGATCCTAATCTTTTAATATTTTATATTTTCCTCTGCCTTATGACCCACACTACTTGATCTGACCATCCCTGTTAATTATAGTCCTAGATCCATCCTCTTTTGCTCAACTAAAATTCTTTTTTTTTCTCATTAGTATTTTATTTTTCCAAATACATGTAAAGATAGTTTTCAACATTCATTTTTATAAGATTTCATGTTCCAAATTTTTCTTCCTCCTTCCTTTCTACATCCCTCCTCCCTAAGACAGCAATCAATCTGATACTAGCTTTTTAAACATTTTCTTGCTTTTTTCAGACCAAAAGGGGAAAAAACCATGAGAAAGAAAAAGAAAAAAGTGAAAATATTATGCTTTGATCCACATTCAGTCACTGTTCTCTCTCTGGATGCATCTGGCATTTTTCATTGCAAGTCTATTGGAATTATTTTGGATCACTGCATTGCTGAGAAGAACTAATCTATCATAGCTGATTATCACATAATACTGCTGTTGTATGTGTACAATGTTCTCTTGGTTTTGTTCACTTCACTTAGCCTCAGTTCATGTCTTTCTAGACTTTTCTGAAATCAATCTGCTCATCATTTCTTTTTTTTTTATTAAAGCTTTTTATTTGTATAACATATGTATGGGTAGTTCCTCAGCATTGATCTTTACAAAGCTTTCCGTTACAAATTTTACCCCCAGTCCCCTCCCCTCCCCTAGATGGCAGGAAGTCCACTACATGTTAATAATGTTAAAATACTTGACAAATTGTTGTGCAAGAAAAATCCTATCTACAAGAAAAAAAAATCAGAGAAGGGGAACACAAAGCAAGCAAACATCAATAGAGAGCATGAAAATGTTATGTTGTGGTCCACATTTCATATACCTCTCTCTGGGTGTATGTGGCTTTCTTCACTGAACAATTGGAACTGGTTTGAGACATTTCATTGTTGAAGAGAACCATGTCTTTCAGAGTTGATCATCATGTAATATTGTTGTTGCCATGTATAATGATCTCCTGGTTCTGTTCACTTCACTCAGCATCAGTTCATGCAAGTCTCTCCAGGTCTCTCTGAAATCATCCTGCTGGTCATTTCTTACAGAACAATAATATTTCATAACATTCATATACCATAATTTATTCAGCCATTCTCCAATTGATGGGCATCCTTTCAGTTTCCAGTTTCTTGTCACTACAAAAAGGGCTGCCACAAACATTCTTGCACATGTGGGGCCCT